>OMLI01036084.1:0-10935 GCA_900302605.1 Rondeletia loricata
CCCCCCCCAGTCCTGTGCTATTTGGTGTTGATTTTGCAGCTCACTCTTTGGTCCTGTAATTTGCCTGTTAATCTCACTCTCTGTCTGCTTCTTTTTTTTCTTTTCTGATAAGTATAACCAAAAATCACATAGGATCAGAAGCTATCTGTACAGTACCTTCCACCCAGTATGTTTCCTCTTTCCAGGACAGTGGCCATTCCTCTGGCCTCTCTACTGGGAGTGAGCGACAAACGGCGTGTCCAAGCTGCTCCAAATCCCATACTGGAGTCCTATTTCTGTAGCACATCAAAGAATCCCACACAGGTAATCATGTTGCATACTTCAGTGCCTCATGGCAAACTAACACTGCTTGATATAGGTCCTTTGGCAATAATACAACTTGAGCCTCACTAACTCCAGAGTTAGTGGAAGTATCAATTGAAGGGAATGACATCATGGCAGAAATGTCACTCATCTTTCCACCCAAATCCTTATGCGACCTATTTTTCCTAAACGTTGGCTACCCTAATTTCATGATTCCAAATATAACAGCACTGACTTCTCTCTCTGTCGCTCACTCTTGTGTTAGAGCTCCATGGAGAGTTTAAGTAAACAGACTGGCTGTTCAGTACAACGGGTCCAACGGTGGTTCCGGCGGCGGCGAAACCAGGACCGGCCCAGCAAGCTCAAGAAGTTTCGGGAAGCCAGGTAGCTAAACATCATCAGCAGAATGCCAATCCACCCCAAACTGTTGTCTGTCCTTCACAGTAATGTCACTATTTTAACGATCCACTTTGAATCATAGGCCCCCTTTACACCTGCCGTTAACATGCGTCTCGTATCCGGATTGTGTCCAGATATCTTTTAGCCGGATTACATTTACTCCTGGCTTTAAAATGCATCTCATGCATCCACATCCATGCAAATTGTTACACGTCACTTCCTCCCATATGTCCCAGGGATGGCAAGTGCTAAGAAACTGGCATTTTTGTATGTAAGTTTTCGTATTTTTCAAAACGGAGGAAGAGATCGTCTTAGACAATATGCGTATTGTGCGCAACAGCGGAGAAGGCTGCTAGTTTACTTGGTTTACTTCCGTTACAAGAAGAAGAAGTTGTGTTTACGTAGTTCCTATAGCATTTACGTAGTTCCTATAGCATTTACACTACTTTGTTTGTGTGGACAATGGTTGAATGGGGCATTTCCTCACCCACATGGGATTCGGTGATGCCTAAAAAAGACATTCATTTCAGATAGGGGCATACAGTAAAAACATGAGGGCGTCTGTTTGAGCGGTGTGTTCATTTAGGTCTGTGCTTTCTGAGGAAGCCTCATCTCGTTTTGTGCCTTCATTATCATTTGATCTGTGTCTCTTAAACACCTGTGCCTTAGTGTTTATTTCCCAGCAGTATGGGTTTACTTTGTACCATTGTCCGCACATTGTTTGTGTATATGTTTGACATTATTGTTTGCTGTGTGAAATGATTCTTTATTAGTATGGGGTTTCTGAGATTGCTGTGCATTCTCTTACAGTTGGAGATTTACCTTTTACCTTCTTGCTTTCTTTGCTGGCCTGGCAGCCCTCATTGACGTGAGTACTCTGTCAGAATCTTGTTTACACTTCATAATGTTTGTCCCAACAGTATATGTGTCATTTTGCTAAATGTAACCATTAAATAGAGACGCTTGTCACAGCTGGAAAACATCTTCATCATTCTATTGGCAGTAATCCGTTAGTTTTCTCCCCGTCATCATCACAAAAAAGAAATGTTGTTTTCTCTGTTCCCTCCGCCTTTCAAACATACGGAAATGTAGGAAATTAGATTTGAATGATTTAACCATAATGGACACGCCAGTCTCCAATAATGGCGGGTGTCTCCAAAATGTGTTTAGAAATATGTGGATGACATGTTGACCTCAGTTCCATATTGCTTTCTGATGCCACCCGCAAACATTGTTTCTCTCCATGTTCTCGCTCGATGTTTGTCTTCTGATTGGCTTGTAAGTGCAGGAGAGGGCTGGTGTGGTGTAAGAGTGTTACATTGGTGAATCGGACCATTACTAATATTGAATATCCATTTCCCCTCAGAAACCATGGTTCTATGATGTGAAGCAGATATGGGATAACTTCCCCAAAATGGTATGCCAATGCTCTGTAACCTGAATTAACCATCAAATTTCATATTTTAATGTTTTTGTCATTTGTTTATATACAAATTTCTGGAGGATTTTGGTATGCTGACGTGAAAGGATCATGAAAAGTAACCTGCACAAAACTGGTTTATCTTCTTGTAATTTGTTTACCAAGTGAATGAACAGGCGTAAGGGAGAAAATTGTTAACTTGTTTTTCTAAGAGCTCTTTCTTTCTCTTTCCTCCCAGCCACTGTTGCCTTCTCAGTACTGGTACTACATGTTGGAACTAGGCTTCTATGTCTCGCTGGTTTTTAGTGTGGCATCGGATGTCAAACGCAAGGTAAGTGCTGCAGAACTAAACATTGTTAGCCCACTGTACAGACTATAAAAAACCCCAACAACCTTCCATCAAGAGAGATCTGAGCAGATGCCAGTCAGCGTACACCAGACAATGAGGATCCTTTGTGTGTAGTGTATTTGAGGTTTGGATAAATGAGTTCCCGTCAAGCCTGCATGAGTTAATGCACAGTATTGAGTAGAGCTGCCAGCCATAAAAATGCCATTAAAGTTCCACTTCTCCCTCCCACTTTGTCAATTTAAACTGTACGACAAGATCATAGCAAATATACCACAGTGTCCATGTCTTCCGTTGCAGTAGACACAACTGTCTGTCCAGGTGTATGTTTAAGTCTCTAAGTGCCCTGTGAGTTAATGTGTGACAGGAGCTCTGTGGGAAATCTCACCATGGCGAGACAGATTGACCATTTGCCCCACTAGCCTGAACATCGTTGTGAATGGTGGCAGACCCTCGAGCCTGTCAACAAATTGCTTGGCCTCAATGCCAGCGCTTGTTTTATAACTCGATTTGACAAATGCAAAGACCTAATTTTTGGGGCCAAAAACAAAGGTTTTGTAGACTGTTCAGGAGAACCACTGTGTTGCAATCAGTCTCTGATCTGAGGATTGGTTTTATAACCTTTTGTTCATTGCTTTTCCCCCTCATACTTTGATTTAGTCTCCTTTTTATAGCAGTGAATATGTACAGTCTGCTACGTACGGAGAGTTAATCATTTATAAAACCTTCATCAATGCGATGTAGACGCGCTGTCGATTAGTGACCAATTCTTACAGCTGGATCAATAAGTGACAAAACACTGCTTCTGAGTAAAGAGTCTTAGATTTGTGTTTTTACACTGTCTCGCTCTGTCTTCTTTTTTTGCAGGATTTCAGAGAGCAGATAGTTCACCATGTAGCCACCATTCTCCTGATCAGTTTCTCCTGGCTGGTCAACTACATCCGGGCAGGGACTTTGATCATGCTGGTGCATGATTCCTCAGATTATCTAATGGAGGTATGACACCATACTAACATGGCAGGAACAGCGGTCACATGGTAGCATAGCAAAAGTGTTATGTAGCTCCTCCGTCGATTAATGTTAGAGGAATTTCACTGGAAATAAACTTAATTTAATATGCATCTCATCGTTGCACAATTTCATTTGGGTTCCTGATGGAAAACAATATTACTTCCAAGCCAGTAGTTGTTTTTATATACCTAGTTACAGCAAAGCATTACAACAAAATATGTAGAAATGTAAAGACTATAATGAAATTAATGTGGCGCAATCAATTACACACAAGCAAGAGGCAAAGAGGAGTTCAGTCCACTGTACATAGTACCACACAACATCAAGAGTGCTGCCCTCCAGTCCAGTTAGCTATTTGTGTCATTCACTAACGTTTACCGTTGCTGATAGAATTAGCTTTGGCATAGCAACGTTAAGGTTGAACTCTTAAGGAAGAGTTGAGCCCAGTCACAGTGTCCTGTGATGATGGTAATGTTTTACCATTCCAAGTCTTTCAGAGGCTAATAAAGGCCTGGCACTTCAAAGCACTCTGTACGCCTCTTACGGTTTGTTGTCTGCCATCTAGAGGGGAATAAATGTTACATTGTGGTCTCTCTGCTGTTTGATTCCAGTCAGCCAAGATGTTCAACTACGCAGGCTGGAAGAGAACCTGCAACTGCATCTTCACTCTCTTTGCTGCAGTTTTCATCTTCACCCGCCTTGTAATTCTCCCCTTCTGGTAAGAATAGTTTCATATCAGAGCTGCTTGTGCAGTATCACTGTAATCACTATAGTGGAATCAGTTCAGCGGTGACGCTTCTTTGGTCTACTTTGCACATCCTTGGTAAAGGCACGGTAACATTTTCTGGTAACTGTTCACAACCCTGTGCACTATCACAGAGACATTGTCTACAGTCCTGGCCTCGCTCAATAGGCTTTTGATTGTGAATGTAGGTGGTTCTGACTGGAGTCTCTGTTCTGCTTTTGTCCCCTGTCCAGGATCATACATACGACGTGTGTGTACCCCCTGACCCTCTACCCGCCCTTCTTAGGCTTCTACTTCTTCAACGGGCTGATGTTGGTGCTGCAGTGTCTGCACATCTTCTGGGCCGTTCTGATCTTGCGCATGGTCGTCAAGTTCCTGCCAGCCAATGTATGAAATACCGCTTTCAGCCCCTCTGAATTTATCCAGCGAAGCCTCTGCTCTGGATCACCGCTTACCGCTATCACGTCAAATCACCAGACTGTATAAATTGTGTCATATATATGTGACGACGTAAACGACTTTGTTTTACTCCACAGAACATCGTTGAGGACGAGAGGAGCGACAAAGAGGAGACCGAGTCAGAAAATGAAGGCGATGAGTGTGAGCAGAGGGACAAATCTCAAAATGGCCACGTGCAGAATGGCCATACTCCTCTCAACAACAACCACAATAAGATGGATTGATTCGCCAGTGAGAGGTGGAGAAGGATGTGTCGGGAGAGAAGATAGGCCCTCGCATGCGGCTTTTACCTGAAGGCCCAAGATTGGGAGCGTGGCGTGTTGAAAGGGGCGGCAGCACACGCACACACACACACACACACACACACAGCTGAATTTATTGCTAAATAGTAACATACTCAAAACTAAACACGTTTTTTCAAAGCCCTGTAGTCCAATGTGGATGATTTCACTTCTCTCTGGATTACACTAAATAAAATGAGGAGAGGGGGAGGAGAGGAAGAGCGTGAAAGACTGTGATGGAGCCGAGCACAGACTTAAACTTGGTGTCATGTATTATGGCCCGTCTAGTGCCTTAGCAGCAGAGTGGTATTCTCCTTATACACACCCTCTCCTCTCTCCTCTCCAGTGTTTCTCACCATTCTCTAAAATGATGTGCTGTTGACCAAGTTGCCATGTGACAAAATGTGCCTGCTCGTAGCTTTCTTTTCCGTTATTGAGGATGTCTAAAGAGCTGCTGAGGTTAGGATCTTCCTGCACAGTTGGTTAACACTCTTCTAAATGTTGCTGTCCTTTAACTTCACTGTTGATGTACTGCCTTTCTCAGTCCACTGGATCCCCTCCAGAGTAATGACAAAGCTAAGTGCTAATAGTTCTCGCTCAACTGAACCACACTGAGGTCGGTGACATTGTGAGGAGCACTAACACTGCCGTGAATGATGAGGCACTGTCTTTCTACGGACCGTAACCTGGTTTAGGTCCGTGTAAGTGGTGTATTTACCGAAGTCCAGAGTAACTATAATATCAGTAAGTGAATCCGTGCAAACATTCACATGCAGTTAGTTCTTGCAGCTGACGTTTTGTTGTGACAGTTTGTCACTTCGCTTGTTTCCAATGGTTTTGTGCCCAGAATGAGCCAGTGTTGCTAAAATATATCTGTTCCAATTATGTTTAAAAGAAAATATTTGATGGTAAATAATAATATTGTTTTAACTATTTGAAAAAGTGAGAGAAAGAGAGAGAGTGCTACATTTGCAGCGTGTGTTGAAGTTTGCCTTTGTGGATACTATGCCTTTTGGGAAGCAGAAAGCACACAGTTTGAGATCATTTTAAATGGTTGTTTTGTTTATGTGTAATGTCTTTTAGTTGTATGATTTTATTTTCCTTTATGTTTTACCTTGCTTTCAATCCAGTCGACCATTTAGACAGATTTGGGAGCAAATTTTTCAGCTTATCCCAAACCAATCGATTATTCTTTATTCAAATAGACTTCTTGAAAAGTCAATATCATTTTCATTCAGTGTTGTTTTGCCCATCCATCCAAAGATGCACTTTATGGTTTCTTTTATGGATCAGCATTGACTAAATATCCAGTAACCAAGCTTAATAATAGTGTGTGATTCAAGTCCAAACCTGATTTCTCTTTCTATTCAGAGCGGTTTGGATTATGATTTGAGTTTACAATTTTGTTCTATATTTATTCTCTCCTCTATAGAAAATTCCCAAATTCTTCCTCGTTGTCATTCTTTTGGTTACTTTTGTTTAAAAAGATTACATCTTAAGTGAAAAGTAAAATGGGACACCAAAGTATGTTTTACATTTTGTGTTCGCTTGTCATTTGCAAGTGCCTTCCGCCTCATTTCAAGTGTTATGTGTAAAAATCTAATTTCTCTCTCCCTTCAAGTTAATTTTGTTTTGTTTTGCTGTCTTGTGCCCCAACATGTCAGACACTCGCGCTGTAATGCTATGGGCCTCTAGTTACCTCTAACTTTCCTATTCCTCGGCACACAAAGACCAATCACCTGCAGTGACCCGATGTGTGTTACCTGCAGCTCCCTCTAAAGAGCTTTGCTTCTGCAGCAGTGTTTTTATTTTGTATTTTGTCATGTTGCTGAAATATGAGATAAAGAACATTGTGGATAACAATTCTGAGTCTGTTGATTTCCTCTTTTACTTTGAGAATTTGACTAAGGAAATTTTTTTTTCAGTGTTTCAACATTCAAGGTTTTATCAAATTGGATGCAAAATGATAAAGGTTACGCCAAAAAAATGCCAAGTAGAGAGAAAATTACAATGAAAGATTGTTACTAACTGGTAGATACTATTTTAGCTTTGTCAGGCTTGCCCTTTATAATTACTGTATTATACTGTATTACAAGTATGTTAGGAGTTCATTTCTTTCATTATAGAATTTGAACAACCTTATCATTGACAATGTTTGCATGCTACTTATAATCCTTTTTAACCAGATAAGACTAACTCAAATGGACTGCTTCAGTGGTGGTGATGCGTAAAGATAATTCACCTGCAGACTGCATGTAAAACGTAGTCTGTCATAAAACTGCAACAAGAGATCTATGCAACTCATCATCACACAACAGTATCAACAACTGATCATCTCTGACGTGTGAAAATGATAAGAATGTTCTCTACTTCTTGTCCCTGTTTTTGCACCATATTGTTAGAAAGACCACGTGTATTGGATTTGATTGGACTGGTGCCCATTGATCTGAACACTTTCGTGAGTCAGAGGTTGTACTTCTACCTTTGGACTTACAACTAAACAACCAAATGATATGGACCATAGTTCAGCAGCATGGCTACCAAGGAGCTGAGAAATGTGCCAACATAAAAGCACAGGTAGATGAGCTATCACTGTCAAAGTGGGGCAATATAAAGAATATAAAGTTGGTCTAAAGCCATAATTGAGTGGTGATCAGGGTCAACGTTTTGGACTTCCTTCATATCCATACTAAAATGAAACCAGTTCTTTCTTTTCTCCCTCCTCTGCCTCTCCCCTATTGGCTGCAGCCTAAAAGGCCCCTTGGCTAATTGCATATGGAGTAGGATCACTTTACCCAAGTGCCCAGCGCCTCAGCCTCCACACTGTTCTTCTCACTGTAACAATCTCCATTTGAAATTGGTGGGTTCAATTTCCTCCCCGCTCTTGCGTCTGCCTCCGCAAATTTAATTGCTAATGCGTCTCCTGTTTCTCTTGTCCCACGTCTGGGCTTTCCTTTCCACGCCTCCCTTCTGTGTCAAGTCTTACTCCTCCTCCTAAATCTTTGCCTTCATTCACATTAAGGTCTCCCTCCCTCTTTAGCCGCCCTTTCAGCCTTGCGTGATGAATAAGCCCAATTTCGCCTCGAGTTATGGTGGTGTGAAGTCTAACTGGTGTCAGGGCCGACGGTCCTTTTGACAGGAGAACAAAGGCTACGGCTGTTTGACTCACTTGTGAACTTCGTAGGCCGTTATTCAATTCCTGCTTAAGTATTAATAAAGGCTTTACACGCCAGGGGGAGGTCGCAAGGGGCAAGTGTATGCTTGTGTATGTTGCATGTGTATGTACGCATGTATGTGTGTGTGTGTGTGTGCAGGGGGTATTTTGTGGGCTGCTCATTTTTCCTCTGATGAGCATGAGAAGCGGGGGAGAGTAAAGAGTCTGGTAACACATTACTGTCTGTCTTATGTAACCCGAGTAATAAGGAACCTCAGAGGGAACCCAGGCAGAGATGCTATGAAAGCTTGTCATGGTTTGGACAGGTAGTGGAAAGGTTCTGCAGCGGTGAAGGCCTGTGTCATCTATCACAATGCAAGAAGACTGGTGAGTTTGACATGATATCTTTGAAATGAGTTGTGTAGTGTTGTATTATTCAAGGATTTATAATCATAAAGGGGTTAGCACAATTATTTATATAGCTACGTTGGTTCTCCTTGAAGTTGTCTGTCGCTGTCAGCTATTAACCGTGAGTAAAAATCCTATCATGATCTAGTAGTAATGCTAGATAAGACTTTAAAGATGTAAAAGTTTCACACTTTTAAGAATGTAATTGTGTTCCTCAAAATAACAGCCAGGCAGGGAAATGATGGAGACAGACCTGTAAATAACAAACAATATATTATGGATGCATGTGACATAGATTTTCTTGTCCTATGTGAAAACGAATATTTCAGGGGAAATGTGCGGTATGGAACCTGAAGCAGTCTGACCAAAGTTCACGAGCAACAATGTTTCCACTGTCACAGGGCGCTGTCTGAGTTGGACCCGTGCGGCATTCATGCAATAAGACCTTCTATGTGTTTACCATCGATGACTGCCAAGACCCTGCTACAATAAGAAGTGTTATAAGCTGTCTGTCAGTTCAGAGGCCCGGTGCCTGACTGTGTGATATGCTGGTCGTGCCTCCGTCATCACCATCAACTGAAGAGCATATGTGCACATCCCTGCACTATTCTTACAAGACTGGTGCTGAACTGACAAAAAAACAACAACCTTGAATTTAAAAAAGGCTCAGTAATCATCATCATCATCATCATCAGCCACATGGACCAGGCTGCTCGCCCCGTTCTGACCCCGCTGGAGGTGGATGTGGACCTGGGCTTCGCTCTCTTCTTCCTCTGCCTCCTGTGTTTCTTCCTGCTGGTGACGGTGGTGCGCTGTGCCCAGACAGTGGTGGACCCTTATGGCTCCATCTCAACCTCCACCTACCAGGAGGAGCAGATCACCTGAGCGGCAGGAAAGGGAGAGACACACACACACACTGCTATGTATATGTATATATTTTGAATCATGCAACTGCCAAATGGGATGGTTCAGGAGTATATACATCACACATAGGGACAGGCCACTGTTAAGCTCTCATGGAAGTCACAAGAGATATAGTTGATTGTATTTCAGTGTTTTTTTTACTTGAATGTCCCTTTTAAGGTAGCCTGTTAGTGCAGTGAGTTACCATTGTCTTTCTCTGAGTAAATAGCCCGTTTCTCAAAGGAAACATTGGGACTGCACTGCTCAGACAGAAGGACAACGTGGAAAGGGCAGCTTTGGCTGAACTCTACCGCATGTCAGAGAAGATACAGTTTTAGTAGTTTATAGGAAAAGCTCTCTGAATCAAACAAATGGTACTACTTTATTTATAAAAGACAAGAGAATGGAATACTCCTGATTATGGAATGGCTAACTAATGAATGGAATTGATTGTTATTTTGTACAATAAACTATTTGCATGCATTATGTGTGATGTGTTTGTGCAATGTGCTTTTTTATTGTGGATCTGTGTGAGTCCTCACTGGCTGAAAATCTAAAAGTCATTGTATTTAGGCTCACTACTGACATTTGGGCTTCGAGCAATATATAAATGCAGATGATTTACCACCACAGTTGGGTTTGACTCCACAGTAAGAGTACTTTGAGTGCTCTCTCTGCCTACCTAAGAATAAATAGTTTGTTGAAAAGTTTTAACTTAGGCGAGCTGATTGGTTGAAATGAGCAAATAAGTGTTGTGATTGTTCGGAGTCATGTGGGCGTTAGCCAAGGGATAGTCTGGAAGAACGTATTTCCTCTCCGGGGCAAAAGGGAGGAGCCACGTCTGTCGCGCGGATCCAGCGGCAGGCTCCCTATTGGTTATTCGATCTGTTCCGTGTGTGCTGTAGTGATGGGAATTACGGCTCTTTGAAGGGAGCCGGATCTTTTGGCTCCGTTCCTTTCCAAGAGCCGTTCAAAAGAACGGCTCATCGTTCTTTTTTGAATAATCACTAGGATAATGATAGGATCAGATTTGGATCAGATTCAAACTTAGATACTTAAAGCCCCTGGAAACAAAGCCTCAAATTGTTAAAATGTATGTATGATATCAAAAATGAGTGTGATATTAAGCGTCCACCAAAGTTTGAATGAAAAAATATAGGCCTATATTAAGGTGACAAGATGTCCCCAATTTTCGGGGACAGTCCCTGAATTAAGTAATCTGTCCTTGACCATATCCTTTCCCCAATTCGTTCCAGTAAAAAAACAAAAACGCTTATATCCTTATCCCGTTATAGAAGGCAGAAGGGGAAAGTTGATTGTAAATGAATCATGCTTGTTGCAATGGTTGCAATGTCGGATTAAAATAAACTCTGTATTTTGCGCTTGAATTGAGCCGTCCTCTGTCGGGTCTGCCCTTTCCTGCAGCCTGCTGCTCTGCCTAAACCCACGTGACATGTTATTGTACCGGTGCCCAAAATCCATTCCCCTTCGAATTTACTAGATTCA
>OMLI01036097.1:0-12214 GCA_900302605.1 Rondeletia loricata
CTTACTAGTGAGAAGCTACAACTCTCTCTCTCTCTCTCTCTCTCTCTCTCTCTCTCTCTCTCTCTCCCGTCCATTCCATCTCTATTTGTCCAGTCCACCTGTCTCTCACTCTGTCCATCCATCTATCCGGAGACGCGCTCCTTAAACAGTACTCCACCACCAGATGAATAAGAGATGAGGGGATGGGGGAGGAGACGAGGGGACAGAGGTGAGGGAGAAGTGAAGCGGTGGGCCAGTGGAGTCCAGTCGGAGACCTGTGGGGATAAGTGTGTAAATGGATCCCGAGGAGCTGGTGTCACCTGTCTCGGGACCATTAATTAGTCATTTAGAGTTGTAATGGAGTGAGCCATGGCCAGACAGACAACCAGCCAAACAAAGCCAAGTTACTCAGTCAGAGGAGCTAGATGTAGCTGCTGATCACTCTGTGTACCCAGTGTGGAAGGGTATAGAGCAGTCAGTGGAATGACTGAACCCATGTCACACACACACACACACACACACACACACACACACACACACACACACACACACACACACACACACACACACACATGCAGACGCACAGAAGAGCACAAGCTATTCTCGCTTCTGGCTCCTGTGATTTTCAGAGACACACTCTGGGTGAAGACCCGCTCTAGTATATGATGTCATTTAGGGTCATGACTTTGTCTTGGCCAAAATGTTTTTCTTACATAATTATTATTAAATTACATTGCCCATTTTACTTGCCCAATAAATATCCTTATAATAAACCTTAATATAGTCCATAGTTGGAGTGATGTGTAAATTCATCATTATTCACATTATACAGTTTAGTGCAGGTTATGCACTTTCACTTTGGATTTGCTATACAACTGCAAGTGCACTGGAAGTTCGCAGTCATCAAACACTTGAGATTTGGATGAGTCTGAACACAATATGATCCGGGAATCGATAGTTCAGGGAAGTGATGAAGATGTCATATTCAGATACATTTCAGTGGAAATAGACATAACAAACTGTACATCAAATTCATGACTTATGTAGATGTTTAAAGTTCACACCCAGGTCATGATCTTATTGCTTAAAATCCAAAAGGTCATTTCCACTGTAGAGTGTTTGCATGGCAGTTTTCAGCAATGCCTTCCAGTAAGTGCAGAATGGTTTACTGACATCTCAATAAGGCTTCTGAGGGACATTGAGTATCTTACGATCATGTAACAATCAATCGATATGGATACTCAACCTGCTATGAGGATATTAAGATTGAATTACAAATGTTCTCCTGTGTTTCTCAGACACACAGCTGGCCGAGAACCACTCTAGTATATGTAATTTAGGTTTATGACATTGTTGTTACTCTTCTTCTTCCTATTATTGTTACTACTACTTCTACTACCAATACTACTACTACAACTACTACTTTGTTTATTCACCCTACTTGTTGGGCCACTAAATACCCTTAAGATGTGAAGTTGAATATGAACAAAATATGATCTAGGAACCAATGGTTCAGGGGTGTGATAAGAGGTGATATCACATAGAAATAGATATTCTAAACTGTGCATCAAATTAATTACTTCTGTATACGTTTAACCCCCAAAAGACCTTATGGTTTAAGGCGGTGAGCATTACACAATAATGACTCCTTCCGCAGAGTGATGGATTGGTTTATTTCGAGCTCTTCAAGGTCTCTAAGGAACATTAAGTTTCTAACGATCACGTAACAACCAAATGATATGGATACTTGACCTGCTATGTGGCTATTTAGATTGAATTACAAAACGGTTGATATCTGATGTTTCAGGTGACCGCCATTTGTCCTTGTGGCTGTTATTGAGTGGCGACACTGAAGCCCCTGTGGCAGGTAGACACTCACTCTGAAGGGTGAAGCTTATCAGTGACACTTTGGAAAGTGAACCAACTGCCTGAGTGAGGGAAACACTGGCACAGTATCTGTGACTGGCCAAGTGCCAGCCCTGTTAGGAGGGGTTAGTCTGTCCCAGGAGTAAATTATCCTGTTTCATTGCCACAAAATGGTGGAAATTGTTTTGGGAAAAGAGGTTATACTCCCATTTGTCATCATATAATTATTCTGAGAATACTATACTGTACATTTTGTCTCTGTTACAAAATGCGGCCAGTCATTTGAACCTCAATAACTGATCATGGCCTAGCCAGTGTGACATAACTCCCTCAGGCATCTCTCAATAAACCTTGAGACTGTCATATCCTATTCCAGGCTGTCCTGATGTGGCCTGGAATGAGACAATATTTATGTTGGTCAGGGACTTTGGAACAGTACTCCCCATCCATCAGCGACCAGGCTGTTCATCACTTCTGCCCAGACTCAGGGTGAACTTTTCTGGGCAAGCGGATGCTGGAAGCAGGACATTGTGGAGATGGATGACCAGCTGAGTCTAGCGCTCTCACCTCTCACCTGTTCAATAATTGATGTGTGTGTAGTTGCCGAGAGATGTGCGATCTGAGCTCTCCAGGATTATGTGTGGTTAAAGGAGTTAGTTAGCATCCACAAAATAACAGACTGACTGAGCTCATTAGCGTTACCACAGAGGACTCATACCATTCTTATTATAGAAATGATCATTACAGTGCAGAGAGATGCATCTGACTTTGAGCTAAAAAATAACCTCAAGCATTCACAGGTGCTCAGAGTGTTTGCTGGTGCTGACGTGTGAGTTTATGGGAATAATTGCTTCAATGTGATCAAAACAGCAGGGTGGTTCAGTGAGTAGGGAGACCACCCTTCAACAGGAGGACCAGGGTTCAAGCCCCTGTGGCGGCAAGCATCTGCCCTGCTGAAGTGTCCTTGAGCAAGACACCGAATCCCTACCTGTTCCGCAGCTGATCCCGCGCTCTTCCCCGCGGAGGGGGAAAGTGAGAAGAAAAGGTCCCAAAGGGGAGCAATAAAGAATCACATTACATTACAGGGAGGGATAACTGATGTATGAGTAGGCATAGGGGTAAATGTCTTCATCATCCATCCACATTTCACCACGGTGCTGAAAATACTCTGCCATTATGGCCGAGAACAGACCGGGACATTTGCAGAGAAAAGGAGGTGTGGATGAATGGACAGGGAGCGAGAAGAGATGATCTTACATTTATTATAGTAGAGCAAATTAAAAAGGGGAGGTCGTTATTTTTATCTGGAGCGGAGAGAGAGAGGGAGAAAGACCTATTCTTAGCTCTTAGGCCTATGGCTGGTTGACAAGATAGATCTACAGTTTTATGTGGGCCCGTTTTAGAACCCTGAGCCTGACTCTGCTGATTCCTGCTTCATCAACCACACACGGACAAAAGAGAGAAAAAGAGTTGCAGGCCTTTTATGCTTCAGTTTACATATTTAGTACCCCAGGCTGCAGAAAGAGTGCTGACGCCACATAATATAAAGTAAATAAATAAATAAAAACGTACCAAGGGCAACTTTCTCCTCAATATTGTTTATTTGCTTTTGGAGTTTCAGAAGTATGTCGCCTGGGTTATTGTTCCTTGGAGTGGGGTGAATAATGGCAGCAATATTCAGCATTCATATCTGGGAACATCATAACAAGAAACCACACACTAGTCAGCGGACGTTAGAAAGCATTCCTCCCTAGCATTTGTCATCAATAACACCTGACGTCGTATAATATAATGTGATACAATTAAAACCAATATTATGTTCTATGAAAACTCCGGTCATGTAAATACAAGCATAAAAAATTGTTTAAAATGTATATTCAACAATCAGCTAATATGCCATAAGCAAAGTCCCAATCTCAAATAAAGCTTAAAAGATTGGAGTGCCACTCAAACACCACATACAAGGTTAAAGCTGCTTAGTCATAGGTGTGTGACTGCGTTCCAGCAAGGTGAACAGAGTGTGTTGGGAGACCCTCACCTTGTCCAGAAGTGTACACGCCTCTCATGCACACATGCCAAATTTAGTTTAGCCCCTTTCAGCTGCCGAACACAGGGAACATGATGCTCATTTAACCCACCAGCCTTTCTCTCTCTTTCTTAGTACTCTAATGATATAGGATGTTTACATTGTAGCCCACAAGCACAAGCAAAAATAAGGAAAAGGTCTATTTCTACTCCGACCGAAATCAAGAACCCCTGAGTCATCCGTTTTTAATGCTTCCCTTTATTAAACATTCAGCCTTGATTGGCTATGATTTACTGTCAGACATTGCCGTGATAGTCAGTAATAACCTTGTGAGAGAGTGATGGGGGATTTATTTTTACATGAGCACCAGCCACATTACCGTCGTCTGCATCGTGTATCAGATGTCCTCCGCCGTGGAGAGAGGGGCTGAAAGACAGAGCAATGGAGGAGAATAACCAAGTGAACAAATCCACTTAAAGGTAGGTGCAGACATCGGAGTGCTAGTGGGGGTCAGAGCTTTCAGAGAGAGAGGACTGAGTGCTCATATAATTATCAAGGTAGAGGGAAAGCTGCAAGAAGGATCTTTTGTCCCGCAGAGGCGAACGCAAGACCCTTTCAAAGGGGGTCAGCATGGGAGAACTTTAGATGCAGGTTGATGGATGAGTGGTGAAAGGTAGGTCCTTTCTTTGGCTCTCCTCCCTCAAGTCTACTCCTACTTTCTTCCTTGGTACATCAACCAATTACATCACCCAATAAAGACAAAGACTTGTCCCAGAGAAGGACAGCAAAGAAAGACCTCATAGTGTTCTCCTACCACAAGCTTACCCACCAGGAACTGCGACTCCTCAGCGTGGGTCATCACTTGAGTTGAAGCGGGGACATTATTCCTCATTATAAGGGGAAATCATTATTGCTGTTTACTGGATAGGTATTTTCGAAACCTTAAGTCCGTTTGCAGCTTTCCACATGGTGATGGTAGCAGCGAGTGACAATTATTATAATTTTTACTATTACAACTGCTACTAATACAAGTATTTCCATTGTGTGACAGGTATGGACATATAAAGAGAGTCACTGTGTTGGTCTTTTTTGTTGTCACTTTACCTTTCCAGCCACACCTTCAGACTCAAGGTCAAAGTTCATTGTTATGGCTACAACTGTCTGTATAATTCATGCAGGGGCGGTTGTAATGTTGATGACCAGTGACTGACAGGAGACGGCTTGAGTCAGGGCAACTTGGCTGTTAGTAACTCTGTCGGTCTGTGTTACAGATGGTGACGCAGGTCTTGTTATAGAATACACACAGGACTGCTTTTTGTTTGCCGTCTGGCCAATTTTGATTGCATTATGTATAGCAAGACATCTGATAAGCCTGAGATTACAGCCACCGAAAATGACCTGAAATGGCAGTGGACAGTCAAACAGGAACCTATGATCTGATACTTGAGTACCAGGGATATGTCTGCAGTCTCTTTCATGTTAGCTCTCTCGCTCTCTCTTTATCATCCTCCTTTTAATGTAGCCTATTCGCTCATTAGAGAACAAATTGTACAAGATGGAAAGTACTCGTGGTTTTCTGAGAGTTACTACTGTGTACTACTGTGTCAAGCTCATTTGAATTTAAAAATGCATTGTCAATGGAGCAGCTCCAGACTGTACATCAACACGACTTCAGTCTCGATTGTCTGATTTCTAGCAAAGGTAGAACGTTTCTCATGATCAAAAATACTGATTGGGCTTATTTTGACTGCATAGCATATTGTCAGCATCCTGCATTAAATGTGTACTTTTCCCATTTTCATTTTTCATTTGGCACAGACCCCATGTGTATAACTGATTTAATATTCTCAGGCCAAGCAAAACAAATTGAAAACTCACCTTAAAACTGTTTTTATTTTCATTTCATAAAAAGTTGACTTAGAAGATAAAAGGTTAAAAGACATTGCGGACATGTTAATTGACTGAATGGCATTTCCCTTTAATATTGCACATGTTCTTCAGATGGTCACGTTAACCTTTTGGCTAATCTCTCTATTTTCTGAATAGCTTAAATTTCAGCCAGGCCATTTAATACCAGAGGAAGCTCCAACCAGAATAATCCCTGTGGGATTTCCGTATCCATATGACTTTAAATTGACCTCTGTTCAGTTTCAGCAGTTCCTGAATGGCTTTAATATATTGTCATGATCCTGCTGCAACCTTGCCAATGCCATAATCAGAAAGAACATGCCCTGTGCTGCCCTTTCTTCCTTATGACTCTCACACTACCCCTTGGATTTACTACACTCCTCAGCTGGTTTCACCAGATGCCTCTGCAGCTGCCCCAAGTTTGTCTCTGACCTTGACTTTCTGTGTATCCTCCACAGCCATCTGATTGGCAGCCCCTCCAGCTGATGGTGATATCTACTTGGCAGATAGGAGTTCCAGCTCCTAAGGCATGTTTGCTCAGCAGGACCCCTTCCTCCTCCTCTGACAGCCAGTGAACCTTTACAGTAATGCTGACACAGTGACGTTGACAGTCCCACTTATTTTCTAGCTGTGTATCTGTCACACTAGCACTTATTCCATGTCCACCACTTGCATATAGTTAGGAGAGAAAAGGAGAGACTGCAGAGATTACCATAGCTTGTAAGGCCTCATAAGGACTTGGAAGTTGGAGGTAGATACAGTAGGTTCAAGATTCAGTGCTACATCTTTCGTCTCTGCCATCCAAGCATGACATTTAATTTGTCAATGGATAACTGCTGCCACCTACCGGTCAGAAAGCAACCCTACGTCTATGTACATGTGGCTATTTGCAGGTTGTATAGGCCGGACTGTTGACTTGCTACAGCATAAACCAGTTCCTTACAGACAGCAAACAAACAATGAAAAAGTCCACAATCATGACAAATGCACACATTTTATTCAACGCCATTCAGAGAAGTAACTTGGAAGTAGCAGGTGGATAAGTTGCATGGTACTCTCACTCAGTGCAAGACTACCATTCAAGCATGACATTGAATTTATTGATGGATACATTCTGACACCAAGAGGTCAGGGAGCTGCGATAAATGTATACCTGTGGCCATTTGCTAGCTGTATAGACTTTACAACACTTAAATACTGTATATCAGTATACAAATTCCTGTATATATACACGTGTATATAAACAGTAATAATACTAATTCCTTATGGACAGCAATCCATGTATAGATTTCATTCAACTTCACTAACTACCCAATATAAAACCTTACGCACTTTGTCAAAACATGTATGTAAGACTACCCTCGTAGACAGTCCTCCATGGCTTGTAGCTCATGTAGTTCAGGGCAGTGAGGGCCACAGTGAAGGCGGAGGAGTCGTCTGACCTTGGGGATGACAGAGAGGGCTGGTCCTGTGGCACCACTGGGAGAAGGAGAGGACAGAGGACGTGGGACAAAGACACAGTTATTTCAAGTAATAGTATCAGTAGAAATAATGAAATAGTGGGAATTATGAGAGCGACAATCCGTTTTGGACTCATCTAGGGCAACTCATCTTATCAAACTTGATGTCCTAACTTAAGGCATTTACTTGTGCAGTTGCACTATGACTGCATTTAACATTTACTGTATATTTAATATGAGGCACTGAAGAAAGCATGCCCTGGCTGAAATATGTCCCCAGGCCACTGTAGACTGCCTCTCCATCTGCGCAACTTACTCACCCATTGAAGTGGAGCTGAGCCAGTTTGAAAAGTTGTCGACCCAATTCAATACTGTCTTCTCCGTACTGGGAGCCAATGGCTACAGCACTACGCTCCAACTGGGAGGCTGCACTATTCCAGTCACCTATAGCAAGAGCAGAGGGCAAACAAGGCAGTAAGAGGACTGCTAAATCCTACGTGCCCATACGTTTAACCACTCAATTGGCCATTGAGTCACTCAGAACAACACACAAACAATAAAGTGTACTAACCACACACGCATATACACACACACACATTACAATTCTCACCCATTGTTGCGTATGCTCTGGCCATGGCATCTGCCACCTCCCCTTGTAGTGGATTGGTCTCTGTAAGGATCAGTCCAGATTGAGACACCGTCCTTTGCAACAGCCTCAGGGCCTCATCTGAGGGGACAGAGAGCAGGAGAAGAACATGAAGATGTTCCAAAGAACTTCCAAAGAGATGACAATTACTGCAGCATTTGGATAGAAGAATGTCATGATCTGATACGAAGATATTTCACCTGGCCTGTCTCTCTCCATGAGGTCCACAGCCTTCTCAAGGCCGTCCCTGACCTCCTGTAATCTGCGGCTCACTTCAGAGTGAGACAGACGCTGACCGCAAGATGACCGCGAACACATAAATCCCGTCCCTCTGTCCTTATTGCATTTCTGAGACAAGATATATCAAATGAGCTGGATGGAATTGTCAACAATATTGAGGTAAACCTTGAATGAAGGATTCATCGAAAAGTAGCACAATTAATCCCATATAATCATATGTCATCATGTTTGTGTCTCCAATTAATATTACAATATTGCACAATATTAGCATTTCATAAATATCTAAACATTGTTTTATTTAGAATGTCCACTGTAGTTGAAAATAGTCAAGTAATAGTCAAATAATTCTGTTCCTCAAATCATCAGTACTAATAATGATTAATAATGATGATCACAATATCTAGCAAAATATTCAAATGATCATTTTCGCCATAATCGTGCAGCCCCATTGAAAAGTAATCCTTTCAGTCAAACAATACTGAAGACTGCAAGTCACTGCAAAATGTAGAATAAAGTTAAATAAAAGAAAGTCAAAGTTACAAGAAAAGCCAGTCACCCACTCTGAGAGGTCCTTTACACTTGCCACACTGGAGTCCAGAGTCCTTTGGGCTGCCCTCTGTCCCCTCCTCCTCCTGCTGCAGGTCGCAAGCCTCACACTTACACAGGAAATAGTATTGTGCCTGCAGGAGACGCTGGCGTTCATGGGTCACCATCCTACTGCTGTGAGGACCTGGAGGAGGGTGGATAGGGGTTGATCATGGCATCATAAGGTACACGTCACAAGACAACAGACTCCCCAGCATCATCTTTTTCTTACCATAGCAATGCAGGATCTCTTGTCCAGGAGTGATCACTCTGGCTGCTCTGACTGTAACAGTGACACCACAGGCATCGTCGCTGAACTCGGCTACATCCTCACCAAAGCCTGCAGACAGATCTGGTCCAGACGGATCAGCATTGGTTCCAGTACTGAACACCAGGCTGGTGTTGGGAGAGCAGGAGTGATTCAGGAGACTAAGTGTTGGGAATATCGCAGTGGCAATGCGTATTTCCCGGTTGGACTGCACTGCTGAGTCTGTCGCTCCTGTGGGATGCAGGAAGGGTCAGGAAGTCATTATGGGGCCCAGGAACTTCCACTGATTCTTTTAGTGGACTGTATGATCAGTATGGATACAACTATAGAAGGATTTAAAAAGGAATACTACACATAAAAAAAATAAAAAACATGGCCTAGGATGATTCAGTCTACATGTATGACTGTGGGCAACTAAAGCTAGAAAAACAGAGATGTAAAAGTTGCAATATCAAACCAATGTAAAACATGATGTCTTACTAGTTTGTGGACACAAAATATTTGTTTGAGCTTTTGTAAAGGAGCTTCATGGTCTGGTGGTATGAGACACAGCTGTGATTGCTCAGTGACAAACTGATTTAAGGCAAGGTGATTACATTTGTGAAAGCCTAAATTCTGTGGTACTCCCATTTAAGGTGAATTAGCGAGTCACCTGTATCTTGGAGCATAATGACTGCCTGGGCGTTGCACCTCAGCTGCAGCATGTGCCTCAGAACTGCACTTCCCAGCAGCCATAGCCCCGGGCTCCAATCTGCAATTTCTCCCTCATCGTCTGGGCCCTGCGATTGGCTGCTGGCCCCTGAGGATCCGCTGAGGTCCCAAGACGCGGGTGGAGGCCCTGCCCTGCTAAGCTTCAGGTAGAGTGTTGCTACGGTAACTGCACACAGGAAACGCAGACTGGGGCTGTGGCGACTCAAGTGGTGCAGTAAGTGGTAGATGCTGAGGTACGAGTCACCATAGTATAGAGCAGAAGGTTCGGCTTCATTTGTATGAAATGAAAACGAGTTACTGGACTCAGAGCCATTATCTAAACCGCTTGGCCTAGACTCTGTGATTGGTTTAGAATGACGATCCTTGTCTCTAATGGGCTCCCTGGCCATTTGGACATTTTTGAATCCTGCCTTTAGTGTCACCCTCAGAGCGAGTTGTGACATCACACCCATCACCATCAGATCTGCTCCAAGCGGACACTCCCAGCGGTGATGTTCTTCCCAGGCCGCTTGCCGACACCCACTTGAACAGTAACGGCTGTAACTACACCCCTCACATGGCACAGGGCACACCGTTTCACTCAGACACCTGTGACAGTGCCTGTCCTCTGTTCCAAACAAGACTCCTCTCTCAGTGTCCTGCCTTCTTTCCCTCCCTTTCACTTGCTCCATCCCGGGTATGAGGACACAGCTGTACGGCCCGTCTTTCAGGATCGCCTCCCCGGCTGCTATTCTCTCTGTAACCACCAGGTGTCGACCCTTCTCTGGGCTGAAGCAGACGGCAACTTGAGGAGAAACGCAGCATACGGGATCAGTGCCATTATGAATGTGCCTTTTGGGAGGTTTTACATTTGGTCTCTCTACTCTATCTGGTCCTTTATGGTTCTTCGAGGCAGGTTGGGGATGATCCAGTTTTCCCTGTTGACCCACAGGGAGGTGGTCGAGGCACTGTGCTCGGCGGTCCTGTAGTTTGTACAGCAGATGAGAGGGGTAGCCATACTTCAGGGCCCTGTCAATGTCATCAAGGGCTTCCTGAGGAGAGGAGAAATACGACAGTGTGTATCGCTAAGAAAATGTAGCTTGCGAGCAACACATAAAGAAGCTGGAAGTTTTAGCAACTTATCAAAGTCAACATTTTGGCTATCAACTTTTGAGGCAAGTCCAGGATTGAGGCCATGAGAAAGGGTTGTGTTAATATGCCAATGACAAGGCTGGCAGGCCTGAGTTAAAAAGAAGAGCCCAGCAGAAGTCGCCAGTTCCAGAGGACATCTGTAATTATAGGAAACTAGGTGTCCTCTTGGCGATGGCCCCTCACTGACCGCATGTCTCCCAAGGGTCAGGCTCTCTCTAGTCTAGTATTGCACAGGCAAGGGAGTGACAGATTGGGGTTATAGCTAAATGGGGTGAACAGAGTACATGTGAAGTGGCTGCTGTGTTAGAAAAAGTTAGAAAAAACAAAACAAAAATCAAAGGCTAGAATTTCCAGCTGTACATGCCAAGACATTAGTAGAAGGTTTTGTATGCACACAGATGAATACAGCATTATCTTTTTTTTTCATCATCCAGGATTTCTACAGTCAAGTGCTGCACAAAATTACATGAAACAATAAGTTGATTACGAGATATAGAGACGCAGTACAACGCTGGTTTAAACAACTTTTTAATGATGCTACAAGTACTAACTCATTACGTATCTGTTGTTGAGTTTGGATATGAAAGCACGTCCACTGTGTCTCACCTGGTAGCGCTGCAGATGGTAGAGGGCTGCAGAGCGGTTGGCATAACACAGGGGCAGCTGCTCTGAACTCTGGGGAGCAAAACACACGCCCTGTCGCACAGAGGAGTGAAGGCAGAGAGAGAGGCCAGGGTGTTCATGCATATGAAGTGGGGAGGTATGCTGTATTTTAAAGATATACTGGTATGGAATCACACAGCTATATACATAACCCACTTCTATATACAGTAGCTTTGGGGTCTGCTTGTGGCTATACTAATTTTCCAGTTTTGTTATATCAGATCGTGGCTATAACTTAAAGGGTTAGTTCGGAATTTTGGACATAATGTCTCATTTACGACTTACCCATGATGTCGTTGATTGATGGAGACCATTTTCAGCTGATTCCATGCTGTCCTTCTTGTGGACAGAGACATGTTGCTAATGCTAGCGCAACCCAATGGTACCGTGGTAGCATCCACTACCAAAAGCACTTAAACAGTCCACAGTGCACCCAAAGCAAATAAAATACAACACCAGTCTATCTGGGTTAATTTGAGTGTTTATACCATCATTTTTTAAGTCAAACTGTCGTTTAATCCTTTCCTGCAACGTTGTTGCTAGTCCACAAGTCACCGGTACTGTGTTCTTCTTCTTTTGCTGTTTTACACCTGCGTGTGCTCATTATCGCCACCTAGAGGTGCAATACACTACCCAAATGATAATGCAAAAGTAAAGGATTAAACGACAGTTTGACTTAAAAAATGATGGTATAAACACTCAAATTAACCCCGATAGACTGTCGTCGTATT
>OMLI01036098.1:0-10099 GCA_900302605.1 Rondeletia loricata
CCAATTCTTAGAGGCCTGGATTCAACAAGGTGCCGTAATGTTCCACAGGGATCTTGATCCATGCTGCTCACTGCTTTCCTGAAATTTCAATTCAATGGGTGTTTTATTGGCATGACCCAGGGATTCCACACATTGCCAAAGCAGAAGATGACAAAATGAATTACATTCACAATTCTTTCTCTCTGCTCTCTCCACTCATTTCCTTCCACTAGCTTTAGGCTAATGATGCTCCTCATCTTCCTTACTAGACACATTAATAAAACTATGCTATTAATGCCTTTCAGTAGTGCTTTCCTTTTCTCTCCCTTTTGATTCTTTCCAGGGAGTTTGGGAGATGGAAGGTGAACAACCTTGCAGTGGAACGGAGAGATTTCCTGGAGTCTCCGTTACCTCTGACTTCTGAGTTCATCAGGAACATTCGACTCCTGGGCCGCAGACCCACCACCCAGATGATCACCGACAATCTGATCAGGAAGTATGGGACTCACTTCCTGTTGTCAGCTACACTGGGAGGTAAACAAAGAAACGAACTTGCTCTATATAGATTTACATTATTTAGGTATCTTCATTACGGTATGCATGAACCCTTATGCATTCACTAATTGTACCCCTGCCGCATTTCTGCCTGGTACTTCTTGGGCAGTAGTTATGCATTTGGGAATGAATTCTCTCCCGTTCAAACACAGATAATATAAGCTATAGTAAAGTATGGATTTTCTGTTTGTTAGAATATGCTCTCCCAGGCATTGCCTACTGAAAACAGATGGACATGGTACAATAACTCAGTCACAGCAAGTAACTGAATAACACATCACAGAAGCTTGGTGGCAGCACAGAAATAATTTTTTAAAGATGTATGAATATATGTAAAAGCCTGTGTACTGTAAACACACCACTCCCGATCACAGTCACCACGTTTTTGGTTTTCTGCAGTGTGAATGATGGACAAGCATGAATGGTCCTTGGAGTGAAAAACCCCAAAACCAAAAATGAATTTAAGAAGCCAGAGAGACCCATGCAAGTCTGGCAAAGCAGATTTCGTCTTATAGAGCAACACTTGTCTATTACTTTAGACCTGACTCCTGGCTTGTGAAAGGTTGCCGTTGTGAGTGGCTCTGCATAATGCAACCCCACCAGCTGCCTGAGCTGCTGCAGCCCCCACACTCTGGCACACAGCCAGCGGTATGAAGAGAGGAGAATGAGGAGTTTGCCTTGGGTTTTTGCCAGACATATGCCACCGGAGCTATAAATGGATTGCGTCTGTGTTCAGAAACATATGGACTTCATGAAATGAATAAATAGATTGTGATATTAAAAGGGTGCCCTTCAACAGCCGAGGAAGAAAGACAAAATTGTCCCGAAATATTAACACTGCATCATGTTGAACAGTATGAAGTATGGTGTCTTTACACTGAAGCTCTTGAAGTAAATAGAGCTCAGTGTACCATGGCCTCAAGACTTAACCGGCATAGGGAAGTGTTGATTGCCGTTATCAATGGGTACTGTTACAGGTTGGCCTGGCGATTGAAGAGATCATCCTGTAACTGGAAAGGCACAGAGTTGATCCTAAATGTGTCCTTGGGTTGTCCTTGAGGAAGATACTGTGACCCTGCCTGCTTCAGGGCGCCCCTCCTGTCCTGGCTGCCCCTGTGTTCTTACCCCTCCAGTAAAAGGCATCCATGTATATGTGTCTCTGAGGGATATGCAAAGAAAACAATTGTCTATCGTCGATTATATAACACAATAGTGATACAACCTATAGCCAGTTCATGAAAGCTTTTACATTTGCGGTAACAGAATAGCGGCGCGCAAAATCTGCGACCCGGTAATTTTACCTAATTCATGAATTTACCACAGCTGTGAATACCGTGATGGAGCCGCATTACCGCTGTGTTATCCTCAGCTATTGCCCAGGTGATAGCCAATCAAAACCAACATGTTAATTAAGCTTTACATATTTAACACCGTGTCCACGCCTGTGTGTCAGTGCAGCGGACCACACAGACTCTTCCTCCTCCTCATGCTCTCCTACTGCTGCAGTTGCAATGTTGGCCATGATAAACCGAATCATATCAGATGGAAACTGGTTCTTATAACCGCAATCAGAGCGGTAATTCATAATTGCAAAGCCAGTGTGTGAGTCATATTTATTACATATTTTCACGTGTTTCCAATGATAACAAGAGCAGTCCGAGAGACTGCAAGTCGAGCCCGCCCGCATCAGTGTTTTTGTGGCATATCGGTGACCTACGACCTTGACCTTTGACCTAAAATTCTGAAAAAAATCTCCAGCCTAGGTGTGGGCATATGGTATCACCATGTGAAGTAACAATCGGTCCACTGGTTACTGAGTTATGACCGTGGACACACACACAGACACACACACAGGGTCATTACAATAGCCTTGCTTCCCCTCCTACTAATTAATAACCCTGGGATAAAATGTAACTTTATCTACTGATTTTAAAATAATTTACATTTATTTTAGTTTATAGTAGTTTATTTTATTAGTCAACATAAATTTCTACAATACACCTTCTGACTATTTTTTGCACTGCGGTGTGATTTTATTAATCGCTTTCCCAATATGCATATGATCAAAATGGGTAGGAGTACAGGGGACCCGGGATTTCACGTTTATGAATGAGAAAACACCCTACCGTGACGGTATCTGCCCCTAACGTCACGCTAAACCTGCCGGTAAGCTTTATGAATGAGCCCCCTGGTGTCTGGTAGGTCTTTCCTGGGAAAAAGTAGAAGAAGAACTGGGTAGTTAGCATGAGCAGTGATAGACACCATGGCTGAACAGACAAAGAAAAGAGCGACACCTACAGAAACTCAAACTTCATCAACAGAAAATCCAAGAATAAGACGTTACAGGACTGGCCTCACTGTTTGATTGACAGGTGATCTCTGGGAAGTGCAGTGCAGAAACACCACAGCAATGAGCGCTGACTGAGCAACAAAGATGTCGCCAAAAAATAAAATAAAATAAAAACAAGGATCTTCCAGATTGCCACTTTAAATTCCAGTAGACGCAACAAAAGAGAGATTGTACTTGGAAGCTCTTAATGGCAATACACAACATTGGCTCATTCTGTGACTTTGCAGGAGAAGAGGCCTTAACGATATTTGTGGACAAAAGGAAACTGAGTAAGAAAGCGGAGGTGAGTGATTACTCGAGTAACTCCTCCACTGTGACTCTGGAAGCTCTGCACCAGCTGGCTGCCTCCTACTTCATTGACCGGGAGAGCACCCTGCGCAAGCTGCACCACATCCAGATCGCCTCCACTGCCATCAAGGTAATGCTGTTGTATCTCTATTGTAGAAACATTCACAGACTAATGCAGTGATTCTCAAGGATTGCACCCACTACCAATTTGCATAATTACATCCTCATCCGGAGCCTTTTTTCTATGGCAGATCACGACTAATTCACTCAGACAAGAAGTAGCGAACACAATTTAATGAGTAGTAACTTCTATCCTTTTACTCCAATAGAACAAAGCCTTAACTCAACCAGGATAGAAGTCAAGTCAATCACAAAATGTATTACAATAAAATAGCCATTGGGTAATACAGAATCATCAATTATAGGAGCTGTGAAGATAAGATGTGATGGGATCTCTCCATGGAGAAAAGCCGGAGGGCGCGTCTTGTCTCAGTTGATGGTCGTCTCTCCATCCTATGATATGATATGATATGATATGACATGATATGATATGTATGATATGATATGATATGATATGATATGATATATGATATGAAATTAAATCCCCTGATATCCTCATTTCAATGGGGAACATCAAAGACATGATTTCTGGGTATTGAAGTTCAGATTTTTCTAGTTATAATATTTATTGTCTAAATATGTGCACACCTCTAAAATCTGACACTATGTATGTTGTTGGATGCTATTTTCCTTGTTGTCGTTGTTGATGATGATTATGATGATGTTGACGATGATAATGGTAATGATGATGACAATGATAATAATGATGAAGATTACTTTTGCTATCAGCCCACTCGTGATGAGATATGATCTGCAGCAGCCGTGACCACACTGACTGAGGGAAGCTTCAAGGTGTGCACATATGCTGGGGGAAGATAAATTAATCTTGTGAAACACAGCTCATGACAGGTTTCTGCCTCCGGTTGTCACCTTCAGATAGCGTGGGTTAATAGGGTGACTGAGGAGAGGATGACCCCCCTCGCTGCCTTTTTCATCCGCTAGAACACAATGGTACTCAGCTTGTGAAGTGCGGCTCTCTCTCTGTTGTAACAGAGCGTGAATCAGACTCCCTGTACTTATATCAAACGCTCTGTCCTCTGACTACATGGCGTTCAGGGAGGGTTGGATATTTCTTTCGCAGCTAACGTGGGCGCATCTGAGCTAGAGAGGCAGATGCTTCGTCTGTTTCATTTCTTGGGAATTCGTTTTTTTTTGTAGCTACAGAGAGAGAGGAAGAGAGAGAGAGAGAGAGATAGTTGGCTTTCATGCTCCAAAGGCAGTCATCTGGTGTAAACTGACAGGTGGGAAGAGGAGAGATTCACCTCCTTCACTGGAGGAGAGTGAGTCACAGGAGCGACAGATTCCTCCACACTCGTGCATCATTTCCACAGGGCGTTGACCCACAGTAGCGGAACAGACACAACCAAATTTGAAATTCAACAAGTTTAGGAGTGAGAGAGGGTCGGTGAGGTAAAGCCCCCCCTGCTGTCTCCATGTAGAGGGGAAATTGAAGCTCATTTTGGAGGAAAAGCCTGTTACTGTGGAATGGCTGTGGAAATCTGGGCTCTCTTAAACAAGTCACGGTGCAGCGCAGAGTCTGTGATCGGAGCAGGTTGTTTGTACAATGAGTAATGACTCAAGCTGTTTGAGAGCGGCAGGGATCATTTTTGTTATGATTTGACAATTTCCCAGACTAAATCGATGGTGATATATCCCCACCTGACTCTGGCCATATTTGCTAGTGTGTCGACACAGAATGATGAACAAGGCGACAGACTTGAACTGCAGGGATCTAGGGGGATTTTCTGCTCTCGTATTTTGTTTTCATCTCAGCGAGAGCCTCTCTATTGCATTTTGTTCTCATTACAGCAGACTAATGCATTTTTACGATTCCACCCCTATGACTCCATCGATTGCTGTCTGTATTATCAAAGAGCAGACAAAGAGTTCCCATATACAACTGACTTGTGGTTCATCCATGAACAAAGTCAAGCCAAACTTTATTTGTATAGCATATTTCAGACACAAGGAAACGCAATGTACTTAACATACACAATAAAAGCAAACTACCAACATTTTAAAAAGTAACGCAAACCTGCCGTAAAAATACATATCACATAGAGAAAATAAACATTCACATATCGCATAGAGAGAATGTGCACATACATGAGCACACGCACATGCCCACACACACACTGACACACTCATATACACAGAGACAGAGCCTTTAGAGAAAAGTTGTAAGCCTGCTTTTAAAAGAGGTTGGAACACATCTCAGCTCCTCTGGCAGGCTATTCCAACCACTTGGACCATAATAACCAAAAGTCAAATCATTTGTGTCCAAGGCTGAAGACCCCAGCCTTTAGAATCACTCCTTCTCTCTATGTGACCAGGATCAAAACGTGCCTCCTCTTCTGCTACTCTTTCTCTCACTCTGTTTTTACTTGTGTTTGAATACGTTTGTGAAATACGTTTAGCACTGTAGCACCTGTAGTAAAAGTTCACCTCATGACTCAACCCCTCCAAAAAAAGGAATAGAAAAGATACCAAGACGAAAACAAGAACCAAATCTTCAACATCAAATTTCAGCCTTTGCCTCAGTCCCTCGAACAGCCGTGCACCAAGATGCAGGTGGCCAATAATGTCCCATTAAGTATTTTTTAATATACCAGAATGTAGCTACAATGAATAGCAGCTGCTATACAAAGCGGAAATTGAATGCTCTGCTCATCAGTCAATGTTTTGCCATATGGCATATCATATGGCATATCAAATAATGTCTTATATAGATTCAATATTCAAGTGCTCTGAAACCCAGCGTTGTATCGCATTCATATCAGCGGTAAAATCCCACATGAGGGAAACAAGGGATTCATAATATGTAAATATTATAGTAGAAGAATTGCACTCAAATGATCTCCATTTTCCTTTTCCCATTCGCAGAACATATTTATTTTTCCCTTCACAAATCCCTTTCTTCTGGATTAGGAGCTTGATTAAGGAGCTCCATACAGAGCCTTCACCTCTCCGCAGCACTAGCCTTATATGAGCTCCCAGGCCTTCAGCCCTCTATGATTGTTACTGATCGACTGACCCTCATTGTCTCGCCTCATCCATCTGTCACGTTACACCAACTGTCCTCTGACAAGCCTGACCAGGACAAATCGCTGAACAAAATATGGTGGCCCGCAACCACAAAGAGAGAAAAATGGGAATCAGCTAGGTGCTCTCCACCATGTCGCAGCAAGAAAAAGGAAGAGGTTGAAATGAGATCTCTTATTGCAAATGGAGTGGAAAAGGATGCTTTGCTGGAGCTGCTTTGCAGCAAAGGTCAATGGAAATGTCTTCAGTCAGTGACTAGACAAAAAAGAGACCTGATGTACCGTTTTTGAGGCCTCTTTTAATGTGTTTGCTCTTTCAGGGCGTAAGGGGAATGCTTGCCAATAGCCATCTTTCTCTGGTGCTTAAGATGTTTTCAAAGAGGACTGAACTGAACTATGCAAGGAGGGAGCAATGTATCATTTCATTGAAACTTTGTTAATTAGCAGCACTCTTCCACCAGAAATGAGTGCAGAAAAACATCCCACTTAGTGCAGTTTGGAAGAATCTGAATGTGCTTACCATAGTTTTCCATTTTCACAAGTAGAAATGATTAAGTAGAAAATATGTTGTTTATACAGTACAGAAAAGTCAGTTATGTATTTGACATCTTGTTACGATACTCTCAAACCGCTTTTGTGTTGTTGAATTTTAGGAGCACCCTTTAGATGTTTTTGTGTAAAGAAATATAACCGGACCTTGCACTTGATATGAGCTTGTGCTAAAATGGATGCTGTGGAGAATTTGTAAAAGAGCTCTTTTATTTGTTGTTGCCCAGGTGACAGAGACCCGAACTGGTCCTCTTGGATGCAGTAACTATGACAACCTTGACTCTGTTAGCTCTGTGCTGGTTCAGAGCCCTGAAAATAAAGTCCAGCTGCAAGGTTTGTCTTATTTTTACCATCTTTTATTGCGACTGACTGTCATGACATGATATTTTTGTATAAAACAAACATTCCTCAGAAAAGAATGTATACTTGGGATCAGCACCAACAACAGGAAGGCTAGCTAAAAAATTTAATAGATTTTATCGAGTAAATTATAAGCTCAGCCAGCACTATTCTGCCTCTACACTTCCACTGTCACTCCATAAGTTCACAGTTTGATTACGGTACTAAACCCAGCTTGGTTTTACAGGCTTGCAGGTTATCCTTCCAGACTATCTGAGAGAAAGTTTTGTTCAGGCTGCTCTCAGCTACATAGCCTGTAACGGAGAGGGAGAATTTGTCTGCAGAGACAGTGACTGCTGGTGCAACTGTGACCCCAAGTTCCCAGAGTGCAACTGCCCCTATATGGACATCCAAGCCATGGAGGACAGCTTGCAGAGAATCACAGAGACTTGGGGAACGCTCTACAAAGAGTTCGAGGAATCAGGTGAGAAAGCCTCCTGGAAATGTTTTCTGATGGATTTTGCGTATCCTAATGCCTTATCCTAAATGCAGGAGCATAAAGGTTTTAGTGTTTTATCATATTCTGCACGGTTAAATCTGAGTGCGGGCTCCTCCCTACTCTATGATTTATAGGTGAAGGCCTGTAAATTGTAATAGCTGGTCATGAATCCTGGGTCCTGGCACACTATCTGCATATAGCAAATTAACAATGTGACAGGACCGGATTTAAAAAATCAACAGCTTTCGGCTCAGGTAGTTTACAATATGTCTGGAGCAGATTAATCAGCTATAAAAACCCATTTATTATCCGGCTTTTCATATCGCCGGAGAAACACGTGTTTGAATGGAAGCACTTAGCATAATCTTTGGTTATTATTGCTGTGCTCGGTCACCCTGCCTTGGCGATTATTACTCAGGTGAAATCAAAATGGATGCCTTTTTTTCCGCTCTGGAAATTTGGCTGAAATATCCCTAAGTGCAATTACTTTCAAAGTTTATTTTTTAATAGCCGGGTGAGAGGCGAGGGCAGGAGCGTGCCCAGAATACTAACATCTTCAAGTGTCATAAACGTGTCCTTCAGTGAGGAATATCAAAGATTTCCAGCACTCTGCCCCATCAACAGAAGAAGACGCCAGGAGCTGGTTTAACCATGGACACATATGGAGATTAACAATGGTGGCTCCAACCAACGCTATTGTTAGCCTTGAGCCTAATGGTGACATTCAGAACATAATAGAAAGCCAAATACTTTTTCCTGTCAAACACATGCCTGTTCCAGGCTAGACCCCTTCTTCAGCTCATCAGCATATTTCAGAAACTGTAATACAGATGTCCGTAAAGTAAAAAAATTCTGTCTGTTGCATTCAGATTAAACACAATGCATGTATTTCATATATGATGATGAGAGTGATGATAATGTTTCAATAACAATAATGATGATGATGATGAATGTGACAAAGCTGGCCATACCTTTTATGATAAAAGGCTTTAAAACAGATAAAAACATCTACACAGCAGTTTATTGTACAAAGGAGAAAGGTTAAAACAAGTCAGTGTTGCACGAAGGAGCTTCTCCTTCACAGAGATTATGATGATGATGATGATGATGGTGATGGGGAATAAATCCACATAAGTATGCAATTACAAATTAAGTGAAAGAAGTCCTCATCAACGTTATTCTTGTAATGGTGTCACTTATATTTGTAATGTAAATATAAACTGTAGCTTCAGTATCATGGAGTAAGAAATTATAGAACAGGTATTTTGTAACTGTATTTAAAGTGAACTGCTCTGAACGAATTGGGAAAAGTTTTTGAATGAATCGGGTAATGTGTGATCACTCGTCTTCATGTGAGATGCCCATCTCTGTCCCGTCACGTAGTCTGAACAGCTTCCCGACCAGACAGCAAGCGTTTAGTCTTAAAGTGCACCCATTTTAAAATGTGTTATATTATTTAACTTACCCCCAAAGTGGTACGTAGCCTTCTTTAAACTAACCGCCTAAATCCACTCAACTTGTTAAACAAACAAAGTTTTTGTTTTTTTGTTGTTTAGTATACATTTTACAAGCTGCAATGACGTATGGAAAAGTTGACAGTTGTCCAAAGCATTGTTCGTCCCAGCAGATCTACTTCCCTGTGGTGTAGAATGCTGTCTGTGCTTCACCCGGTACTACGGTGGCTCGCAGGTGAGCGAGCACGAGAGGAACGCGATTACGCTAGTCCTCCTTGGTTTGTATTGGAGGATACTTCCGTCTCGCAATGTTCGTGCGGAGTTTTATGCCTTTATTTTACCAGATAAACAATTGAGATTAAAAATCTCTTTTACAGTGATACCAGAAAGAGAGAAAAAGAGTGACCGACTCTCAGACTGAAATGAAAGTTGGAAGCTGAAACGGCAGAGTCATGAACAGCAATGTTAGTGAAAATATCGTCCTTGTGCATTCCGTAATCATATGTAAATTTTCGTTTCCAACCGCGACACTTGTAAATGTGCTGTTAAACCTTATTTGAGTGTATTTAGACGGTTATTTTAAAGAAGGCTAGCGGGGGGGACAGTCTGCCCAATGGCAACATGCTAATTGTTAGCATTGGTCCAATCCAGTACAGCTAGAAGAGTGAGGCGAGGATACAATCACAACAGTACTACTTTGGGCTAAGTTAAATAATATCAAAATTTTAAAAATGGGCGCACTATCCCTTTAACTGTCCTAGTCTTGTAGTCTGTCCAAGCCTTTAGTTCAAGTTCAAGTTTATTTGTCATATACATTAAAAAGTACAGTGTACAGTCAATGCAATGAAATGCATTTTGCCCTGGCTCTCTCTCAGCCCTTAAAACATATAAATAGTACAATAACAATAATAAACAATAACAACAT
>OMLI01036117.1:0-10950 GCA_900302605.1 Rondeletia loricata
TAATTGTATGACAAGGCAGGTGATTGATCATTTTCGATTTCGGGATTGGAGGTTGGATTCCGTCAACAAATGATCAGCCTGGTGAGTGTAACTGTTTCATTAGCCTGTTGCAGGCAGCTCACTTGCTGTATTTAATGGAAATGTGTGAGGGAAACATTTGTTGCACAGTGTGATAGCTTTTTATTGTGTTTGCTGTAAACGCGGTGATGAAACTCATAACAATATTCCTCAGTAGTGTTTTCTTGTTGTCTATCAGAGTTTGATGAAGCTGACCACTTGTTTCATTGTAGACCAATTTGTTTTGGCTAAGGATGTTTCATGTTTGAATGGATCCAATGCTGTGGTGAAGCCTAATGTACTACTAAGAGTGCAAGGCTTGATGACAGTCTAGATTGCGCGAGGAACGTTAAATAACGGTTCTTTTCGTTTCGTTCTAACCGGTTCGGAACTTTACTATGCTTGTGGAACATTAGAACCGGAACGGAAAAGTAAGGGTTTTGTTCAGAACGAATCGAAAGTAAAATCATTTCGGTTCCTTCCCCTGGTTTAAAACTCCACCGCACAGAAAAAGTGGACAAGAGAAAAAAGTGACCCTATAAATAGATTGCAGGTGAAGCTCTTCCAGTGAATAGATCATCGTTGCTTTGGCCTGAACATGTGTTACCTGTTTCAGATTTGTCAGAGAGCGAGTAGAAGTAGCAGTAGAAGTACTCTGCAAAAAATATCAAGGCACTTACACTTAAACACATAAGTCCCCTTGCTGCCATGAAACTGCACGTTGACTAAAATAGTGCTGAATAGTTAGGTCAAAGTTCATTAGCTGTTCTAGTATATTAAAACTCACTGAGTGAACTTAAGACAATAAGTTCAGTAAGCAAACGTCTCGTCATGTCGATTTATCAGTTGAATCCACTAATTGATTAACTTTTCTAGTGTCAGTTGTTCATGTGTCAAAAAATTATATATATAATACCAAATGTAAGCAGCTACAGAGAATTGCTACTCCACTTTACAGTATTTCTAAAATGTGTAGCATATTGGGGTTAGGGATTGGACTAAATAGTAATGTCATCATGGTTATCATTATTTTCATTTTTATTTCAATTTCATTATCAGAAACAGACCTATATATGATTTACCAAATACATACATAACAAGTCTGTAACTTGATTCAAATAAGAACGGTTTCTGGGTTAACGCAAATGCAATGTGGCTGGGAAGTTTGCTAATAAGCTAACAATGTTTCTTATTTAACTTTAATATGATAAGTTTAGTGAACGCTTCATAAGATGTTCCCTCATTTCATAATTTTAAGTCACAAGTTATGAACTCATGATTCTAAGTTATGAAGCTGATAGTGAGTAATTGTAAGTTGAAATTGACAAGATTGAAGATGAGTTGGTTTTAAATGGAGTTTTTACAGTGCATTATGTCTGACTAATAATGTGATATTTTATTGATCCCAGTAGGGACATTTGTTTTTTGATACAGTGTTGATATGACATTGAAAAAGCATGTAATATAGGCCTCACTGCTGACTACTTCCAAAAACAAAAAGTATGATGATGCATTACCAGTTTGATAAAAAAAAATTGTATCATGTTTATGCATAACAAAAACAGTGAACATGTGGATATGAGTTCAGGTGTGCAGCACTGCCTTGCACTGCCTCAGGCGCTTCTCCAGTGAACTCACGTCGGCCCCTAGCGGACAGAGCTGGAATAGCAACAGGCTGTCCGACAGTAAGCACTGGAGATACAGGAGGATACTGTATATTTAGCATCTAAGTGTTCAGACCTGATACATAATGATTGAGATGATACCGTGAAATATGCAGCTTGTTGTCTGATAAACAAATCAATAAGGAGTAGTAATCCTATAATACATTTTAGAAGGATAACTACAAAACTCTAAACTATATATAATATCCTTAAAGAATGTTATAGCGATATAGATAAAATAAATAATAAAATAACAAAGAATGAAAAGGTCAACTTACTGTTGTACACACTAACTCCCTATAGGAATATTATAGTAATATCATAGTAGATAAAAAAAAAAAAACAGCATAAAGTGTAATAAGGTCACTATAAACTCAAGTCTCTATTGGGATATTATAGGGATATTATGGAGGTTTTTGTCACTCTTATAGTGTATTTTTCACTATTGAATACCACAGACACACTATAGGAAGACATAGGAATATTACAGTTTTTAATTTCTTTAGGGGATGGAAATGCCTCTGCAAGACTGATGGAAGACCCAGTGACCGGAAACGCTGGTCCATTAGAGTATGGGACAAGAACTGAAGTTGGTCCCATGTCCCACAGTGGAAAGTGTTTTTTCTCTCCTCTCTCTGTGAGCTAAGAGGATAAGCTCGTCCCTTTTTCTCTCCTCACTGTGATTGGACGAGGCCACTTCTTAGGAATGGCATCAAACTATTTAAATAGCACTTTTGTCCCCCCTCGGCTTAAAAGGGAGTTTTTTAGCAGCCGATACCAGCAAGGACACGTTTTCGATCAATAAAAAACACGCGAGATATTACATTTCACTCCACTTCACGTTGGGACTTTTTTTCCCCCATTTAAAACAACGATATACATTTATTCTCGAGGATTATTGTTGGATTTCTATATATTTGGGGATTTATCATTTTGTGTCTGCTGTTTTCGTTAAGCAGGTGAGTGGGCAATATTTTCCTCTTCCTAGGAATGCATTTATTTGATATCTCAACAGCTGCAGAGGCATAAGATATTGAATTGTGACAGATATTGAAGCAACTTTTAATAGATGTTTTCAACCTGTTGTTCACTAAGATATTGTAGTTTGGTTTGGCTCTGACATTAAGTTCATACGTGTTTAGATGGTTGATTTGGTGTCGTTTCTCATAGGCAGCCAGTTGGTGTTTCACCATGAAGCTGACAGGGATCTTTCTGCTGTTGATGCTTTGGACCTGCGAGAGCGCGAGAGTCGCAGGTGAGTTAGAGGCACTTTAGTCTTCAGGATTCAACATGAACTTGCAAAAAAAATTTCTGAACATTTACAACGCAACAGCTTGTTTAAAGAAGAAACCATATTATTTCACATTATTTTTAAAAAAATACCAAAATAAAGCTGATATGTTTTGAAAATGTCCAGAGTTCATTCAGACTGAAAACAATAGAAATCCGATGCAATGCCAGACAAAAGGCTGACTGCTTATTATTCACCCGCAGAGAGCCGAGACGACAATAGTGTGTACGACTTGTTTGAGCTCGTCCAAGTCCCCAAGAAGAACCACGGGGTCACCCTGGTGAAAGGAGACGACCCGTACAGCCCCGCCTACAAGATCCTCAACCCGGACCTGATCCCCCCGGTCCCCGAGAGCGCCTTTAGGGACCTGATCGACTCCATCCACGCCGAGCGGGGATTCCTCCTGCTGCTCAACTTCAAGCAGTTCAAACGGACCCGGGGAAGCCTCTTGACCGTGGAGAAGAAGGACGGCTCCGGACCCGTGTTTGAGATCGTCTCCAACGGGAAGGCGAACACCTTGGACATAGTTTTCTCCACCGAGAACAAGCAGCAGGTGGTCTCCGTCGAAGATGTGGATCTGGCTACGGGCCACTGGAAGAATATCACGCTGTTCGTGCAGGAGGACCGGGCGCAGCTGTACGCGGGATGCGAGGAGGTGAACACCGCCGAGCTGGATGCGCCCATCCAGAGCATCCTGACGCAGGACACCCCTGCCAGCGCGCAGCTCCGGATTGGCAAAGGAGCCGTGAAAGACAGATTTATGGTGAGAGCACGAGACATTATGGGCTGGAGATTGAGTGATAAATTGGGGGATTTATTTATGATTCCAGTGAAGCCTGATGTCTTTTTTTAAAATGTTGTCACCCGAGATTCGTTTGAAATTCTTAGTGCGTAAAAGTACCCAAACGCGTAAAATACGCAAATGTAGCAGAGCTTAATACGTTTATTCATCTGATGCTTTCTGTGTGATGCAATGTTGAGAGGGTTCATGTATTGGTATACAGCGCTATAGGTTAAACTGCACCTTGATAATTGCAGGGGGTGCTGCAAAACGTGCGCTTTGTGTTTGGAACAACTTTGGAAGCCATCCTGCGCAATAAGGGATGCCAAAACTGTGAGTAATCACGACCACTACATCCTGCGTGTTTATTCATCATTCAACTGCTTTCTGTACTGCCAAGTCCTTATCAAAGAAATGTGTATACGCACCTAATAGGCCTGTTGTTTTCTACACATAACACTCACTGGCCATGGAGGAATGTCAGTTTGCAAATATCTCAGTGTGTGTTGTGGTCTTGAAGTATGTCCTCTGGGCTGGGCCGCATTAACTCATTACTTTCCATTGTAATTCAGGATAGTGTGAATGTGTGACACCCTGAGAACAAATATCCTTATTCAGTAATGCACTTCAATCACTAAATGAACCGTTAAGGAGAGTGTGCTTGTGGCGCAGATGAGTCTGCAGATACCGCTGTGGTTGATTTATGGTTCTGTTCCTCCTTCAGCCGTGCCGACTGATACCATGATCCTGGAGAACCTCAACGGCTCCTCGGCCATCAGAACAGAATACACTGGCCATAAGACTAAAGGTAAACACTGTTGCTGTGGCTGTGACGTGGACTTCCCATTATACCCTGTTAAACCATCCCTCAGCTGTACTGGTTCACATCTGGTAATTTGACTCCAGTCTACTACTACTACACTAGACTGACCTGACTGAACTGGAACAGAATAGAATAGAATAGAATAGAATAGAATAGAATAGAATAGAATAGAATAGAATAGAATAGAATAGAATTATGACAAGCAAGTAAGAATAATTGGTCTTCACATTAATTACACAGCATTCACAGTTACAGGGCATGAAAAACGTTACCTAGACTGTCCATTCATTAACATCCACCCTGTGTGTTTCTCCCCTGGTGAAGACCTGCAGATGGTCTGTGGCTTCTCCTGCGAGGACCTGGCCAGCATGTTTAAGGAGCTGAAGGGCCTTGGGGTGGTGGTCAAGGAGCTGTCCAATGAACTCCGCCAAGTGGTGAGGAGGAAACCTCACTGTATCTGCTCTCTGTGTGTTGGATATGTGTGGCCATCACCACCTATGTACAGTTGTCCAGCAAAATAATTTCCGTTCACAATATTCATTATATTTAGTGAGGGAAATATGATAAATAGTCTGAAGAATTTGTTAAGATTTCCTCCATAACTGAAAGCTTGTTTATTGTTAACCAATCTGGGGTTGGTAATTCTTTGAAATTGCCATTAAAGAACAAAACAAGGGAGCCTTTTGTGGTATTATGCAGATAGTATGCAGTGGATAGCCAGCAAACATTGATGTTGATATGATGGCCTGCACCAATATCGAAAACCCATGTAAATGTAGCGCCCCTAAAAAAGTTGAGACAACATCTGTAGTCGTCCATAGCTGCTACTGCTGATATCTTCATGATATCAGTTCAAAACAGTTTCCAAAGCTGTTTAAATATGAAAATTTTCCTCGCCATAATATTGTAAAATGTTTGTGCTTGTTTGGGTTGATGTTGAACTTGGCCACCTCCTGCATGTCAGTGTCCTTCAAATACTTGCTGGGGATGACCACATAAAAAACTCTTTGCACCACATTCACACTGTTATCTTTCTTTTTGCCTGTCTATCTCCTGCCTCCCCCGCCCAGACCGACGAGAACAAGCTGATTAAGAACCGCATCGGCATTCACAGCGGCGTCTGTATCCACAATGGCATCGTCCACAAGAACAGGGATGAGTGGACGGTCGATGACTGCACCGAGTGCACTTGTCAAGTAAGCTCTCAAGACTGTGCTCCCGTCAGCTCGCGTATATTGTGTCTCAAGTACTTAAACACGTGTGGGTGGATGCACACAATGCTCCAACTTGTTTGTACATGCACACACACACATAAAGACAACCATACCCAAGACACACATTGAGACACACACACTTACCACCACTCAACTCATCCAGTCAGTAATTATTAGGTAGTGGTGTGAAGGCCTGGCAGCAGGCCAACAGCGCTTACTGTTGTAATGAGGAGTCTACACCTCAGAAGTTCGGCTCTAGTGCGGCCTTGAGGGACTTGTCCAGACTTTTAGCAGTGCCTTGCCTCTAATTAAGAACAAGACCTTGGCTCAGACAAGTGGAGAGGAGAGGTGGGTTCAGGTGAAAAATACTTTAGGGGTAAAATCCCTCTGCATTTCAAGATCTGTTTTTACTTCCTGATTCCCTCTTCTACTCTTACACTAGTTGTCCCTGTTTCCCCTTCCCATCTCTGTCAGTGATCAGATCCAGCATGCATGGTTAGAGAGAGTTTTTCTATCCCTGAGTCATTCACAGTGTACCCACACAGGTTGTGCTGGCAGGCTGGCTTTACTTGTTTGGGGCTCAGTGCCCAGTCCAGCTCCAAAGTGAAACTAACCTCCATTATTAGGACTCTGGCCTCATTCCCACCCTCCCCTGACACAGTAGGCAGGTGGTTGCCCGCAGGGGTCTCAGTTTTCAGCCAAATATCTGCCTTTTAGTTTTTCTGGCACGGTCAACCTGGACAAACTCGGATGTAGAGCAGGAAACTTAATGGGATGGTTGCACGGACATGGATTAAGCCTTGTCCGGGACAAAAATTGCCTTGAAAGATGCACTAATTTGAGTTGGTTTACACAACAATAAAACCCACGTCAGTGACACCGTTCCAAAGCGTCTAAATTCCATTTTGAAACGGGGAAATGACCCATCACCTCCACTGAATTTAGAAGAAAAGTGTAGCAGCACTGGGGGATGTCCGTATATTTGAGCTTCTGATTAACCATGGACTTTATCTCTGTACTTGTGTAGAACTCTGCTACTGTTTGCCGCAAGATCTCCTGCCCCCTGATCCCCTGTGCTAATGCTACTGTTCCTGATGGAGAGTGCTGCCCACGCTGTGGAACACGTAAGTACACTAATCATTTCTGTTCTCTAAAACCCAACTCATATTGTTAGAATCTGTACAGCCGTAGGAAAGTATAACTACGGTTATGTAGACCTGCACTATAAGCTACTGTATAAATGGCCCTTGTAAGCTGGAATATATGTTTCTAAGACAGACTAGGCATTCAAACACTGCCCCGTTTACTGAGAGAGCCATTTCAATGTTATTTGCCATATAAAACAAAACCCCACAAATATTTCCCTAGATGTAAATGTTTCTATTCAAGAGAAAACATGTTCATTTTAGAGATGATTTAACTGCAATAACATCCCAGTAAATGAAAGGCCGCTTATGTTTTTGGAACATTGGCGCTTTGTGCCCCAAAACATCTATGAATCTTCAAGTTGTAATGGCCATAATTTGCCAAATTGGTTAAAGCGGGATGGAAAATTGGTTGGCTGTTTAGTGAAGCCATCTTCTACATGAGGAGAAGTGACATGTTCTGCATACCTATGCAGGCTGGGCTGCAGTGCTTCCCTAAAACCTAAATAAACAGGGGGAGCCACATTCATCCCTACCTCAGCCACTTGCTGAAGTCATTACATGCCCGGGCCGTGTTTGCAAAATCTGTTTCCTCTTTAGGAAAACATAAGTCAATGGGGCATCCCTGTGTATTCAGGACAGTGCCCCTCTCTATTTCCCCTGCCTCTCTCAGTGTGTTGGTCTCTGCCCTTCCTCTCAACAGAAGGCCTTCTCTCTAACCCTAACCCCAAGTCCCAGCTAAATCCACACTATTAGCCCTCTGCTTTAAGAGCTTTCCCTTCTCATTTAGGGCCAAGGGAGGGGGGTGGCGGGGTTGCTCCCTTGCTGGAATAGCTCTTTTATTGTCTCCCTCTTCCCCTCTCTCTCTCTCTCTCTCTCTCTCTCCCTCTCCCTCCTCCTCAGCGAGTGACTATGCAGAGGACGGCTGGTCGCCCTGGTCTGAATGGACCCATTGTTCCGTGTCGTGTGGGCGGGGCATCCAGCAGCGAGGGCGCTCCTGCGACCGCATCAACAACAACTGTGAGGGCACCTCGGTGCAGACCCGTGACTGCTACCTCCAGGAGTGTGACAAGCGCTGTGAGTTAACACGACCCGCTCACATCCTTCGACCACACATAACTGAACAAGTAGATAACGTTCAACAGCTAGAGCAACACACGTGTAGCTTATGGTGGTTTTCTTTGCAGTTGTCCGCATTCAAAAGAGGCACCTAATGTGCCATTAGTTTGATGAAACAGTGCTTCAGCGGTTGTCTCATTTGCCTCCTGATCACTGACTTTTGACCTTTCTTTGTGACCTTCAGTCAAGCAGGACGGCAGCTGGAGCCATTGGTCTCCATGGTCATCCTGCTCTGTCACCTGTGGTGCCGGCGTCATCACCCGTATCCGCCTCTGCAACTCCCCCACCCCCCAGCTGGGAGGCAAGGACTGTGAGGGAGAGGGCCGGCAAACCGAGAAGTGTCAGAAGTCTCCGTGCCCCAGTAAGGCCCACTATTTGATATTCATTTTCATTTTGTCATTTATATATACTTGTATATACATATGCTCACATGACTGGCTGTCTGCATATATGTGTCCTACACGGCGAGGACAGAAATTAATCATGTAACATGTCTCTTCCTTGTCTCCCTCAGTCAATGGAAACTGGGGACCCTGGTCGCCATGGGATACCTGCACTGTCACCTGTGGAGGTGGTGCCCAGACCCGTAAACGCCTGTGCAACGACCCTGCACCAAAATACGGTGGCAAAGAGTGTGTTGGTGATGCCAAGGATACCCAGCTGTGCAATAAGAAAGTCTGTCCCATTGGTGAGGCACTTTGACCGTTAGCAAAGCTTCTACATTTGAGTTTCACGTATCTGTATCATACAAGGGCTCTTTTAAATGTGTCTTGATTATGAGCCAACGTTGCTGTTTTTTCAGATGGGTGTCTGTCCAACCCCTGTTTTGCTGGAGCCAAGTGCACCAGCTTCCCTGATGGCTCCTGGAAGTGTGGGAAGTGCCCAACTGGCTACACCGGCAATGGTATCAAGTGCAAGGATGTTGATGAGGTAAGAATTCCTAGACTTTGTATTACGATTTATTAGGCTACCCATTTATTTTGTTGCACTTTGTTACAGGTACCAAGACTCCAGTTTAACAATCACAAATGGTTTTATTGTTGCTTTTACCCTAAAAACAGTGCAAGGAGGTCCCTGACGCTTGCTTTGAGTTCAACGGTGTGCACCGCTGTGAGAACACAGACCCTGGTTACAACTGCCTGCCCTGCCCACCCCGCTACTCCGGACCCCAGCCCTTCGGCAGGGGCGTGGAGGAGGCTACCGCTAAGAAACAGGCAAGTACAGTCCTGTCTTTCTGTGGAGCTGCCAATCAGAGCACAGCAGAGGGTAAAGGCCCTGACATATCTATGAGTTTATCTGATTGATGACAAATAGATCCACAAGTCGATCTGACGGAAGACAAACAAACACTGATAACAGAAACAGTTGCTCTAAGGCAGAATTACACTTGCGTCTGCTGTAAACGACCACATCAATTCATTCTGATCAATGACTGCCTTTCTGAGCTCCTAGGAGCCAAGAACAGAATGTCATGAATTCGGACTGATCGATCAAACAGTTCATCACTCTTTCCTCTCCTCTTCCTCCAGGTGTGCACGCCCCGTAACCCCTGCCTCGATGGAAGCCACGACTGCAACAAAAATGCCCGCTGCAACTACCTCGGACACTTTGCCGACCCCATGTTCCGCTGCGAGTGCAAGCCCGGCTACGCTGGGAATGGCCATATCTGCGGAGAAGACACAGATCTGGATGGATGGCCCAACGCTGACCTGGTGTGTGTGGAGAACGCCACCTACCACTGCAAGAAGGTAGGTAGTAGTGGTAATAGCACGGCTCTGAGACAAGCAAGGAGAGGAATGTTAGGTGAGGGAAAGTCACTGAAGAAATTACAATTTGTCTTAAGGGTTGGTATTGGTAAGATTTTGCAGAGTAGAAGTCAAATGAACACTAGAGTATGTATAATTATTATGATCTCTGACTGTGATATATGCAGCGTCTGACTTTGTGTTGTCTGTTCTGCAGGACAACTGCCCCAACCTGCCTAACTCTGGGCAGGAAGATTACGACAAGGACGGCATTGGAGACGCTTGTGACAATGATGATGACAACGATGGCATTCCTGATGATAGGGTAGGTGGAAATCTCCAGCTATGGCCAGTACAATGGACAAGGGAGTGTGTGTGTTCCTTAACATGTGACTGTGATTTTATAGTCATCATTCATGCTGTCTAATAAGAAGGCAGGGGGAGAGGGAGCTGGGGGTTGCAGCAGGAAGGCAAATGTTTCTCCCCGGTCTGAGCCAAAACCTCAAATTCCAAGGTACAACTCTGAAGGAGCTACAGTGTGTCCCGCTAATCCCAACATTAGATTTGGGACAGAGCCTAAAAATAAAGCACCTTTTCATCCCGGATCTCTCCCTCCCTCTAAATACATCCACTCAGGCCACAGCAAATGACAAGCATTGCACCTGAAAATCTATCCATTCTCCTCATCTCTCCCTCCCTCTCTCTCTCTCTCTGTGAATCAGGACAACTGTCCGTTCATCTATAACCCCAGGCAGTATGACTATGACCGCGATGACGTGGGTGACCGCTGTGATAACTGCCCCTACAACAGCAACCCAGACCAGGCAGACACAGACAACAACGGAGAGGGAGATGCCTGTGCTGTGGACATCGATGGAGATGGTGAAGACCTGACATTTTAATAACAATGGTGTTCGGGACGTGTTGGGGAAAGATCATGCTTGTTAAAATATGCTAAACTTCAACCATGAGCTACTGGCTTTTAACATAGATGTCCATTAATTCCCCAGGCATTCTGAATGAGAAGGACAACTGTCCCTATGTGTACAATGTTGACCAAAGAGACACAGATCTGGATGGGGTGGGAGATATGTGCGATAACTGCCCTCTG
>OMLI01036118.1:9670-20122 GCA_900302605.1 Rondeletia loricata
AATATATATATATATATATATCCAGTTTGGAAAAAGTCAACGTCTCAAAATACACAGATGATAATGTGCTTTGCTTTCAAGCCAGCAATAATTTTTTTAAAGTAGGTGTCATGATTTTAGTTTCCACAATTAAACATGGAATATTCGCATATCAGCAATAATGAAACATTTTGTTTCATTTTGAATGTCAGCTGTAGTTAGTCAAGATGCAGATACAAGATGTAGAAAGTGCAATAAAATAATTGTATTCCTCAGATCAGAGATGAATAATTAGGATTAATAATCATGACCACAAAATAATAAGGATGAACATTTTAACCACAATCATGCAGTCCTGGGTGGACATTTCATTTTGTTATTTAATTCCTCATATATTTCACCCTTATCCCTCAAACTGAGATCTTCAAATATCAGATTTAGATGTGTTGAAGTTGATGATGCAGAATGAGAGAAAGCGCTACTGTTACACTATGTCTGTTCATAATCACTATCACTTTCCAGTAAAGATTTCTGATGCAAAATGAGCAATCTCTGTAACAGTCCTTAAGTTTATGTCTTTGGCTGCAGAGAGGACTGATGTAGTCTGGTGGACGTCAACCTTTTCAATACGCCTGGAAAAGGCAGATTTTTATTTCCCCTTTTCAGGCTCCTTTACTTAATTAATTATTGGAAGAAGCCTGGAGGCTGCAAAATGCATTATTCTGCAAGAGAAAGGCATTCATTACAAAAACTAAAACATGCTCGTTAACTGGCACTTTTCTTCTAAATTTAATGAATCACCTCTCAACCTTGAGAGAGAGAGAGAGAGGGGAGGGGGAGGGTGTTAACAACAACAACAAAAACCCCTCTACCTCTCTCCTTGAATGTATCTGTCTTATTTCTTTACCTAGCACTTCTCTCTTACATGATCATCCTAGGGTAACAGGAATATTGTCAGGATACTGTGGCGCTGACCATTGCAATCCTTAACGGTTGCTTGTAATGTTGGTGATCCAGGCATTTCAGCTGGTTTTACTGTTGCACTCTGTGTAAGACGCTCTGGATAAGAGCATCAGCTAAATGACTACAATGTAATGTCAATGTTCACTACTTACCTACAAATCTATTACATCTATTACATATCAGCATTATATTGTCCGACGGAAGCAACATCACTGGAAAACAGCGTCTAGAAGTGATCGCTTTCCCTCCTCGTGTCAGCTTAGCCAACCAGCTCATTTAGTTCCATGGTAGCCCATTAGCTCAGTTAGCCGAATGAAGGCTATAAATGTCACCGCAGGTGTGCCTCTGCCAGCTACCTCCACCAGCCACTTGGAGTGATTTAAAGTGGAGAGACAGACAGAGATGTGTGGGGATCCTACAGCAGGGCTACTTAAGGCTTCAAACGCTCACAGGCCGAGATGGCGAGCGCGAGGGTAGATGATAACAAGCACTTAAGCTTAAGTCTCGTCTTTCAAATCATTTTTCTATTCAGAGCCCTATATAGTTTCCTTTAGCTGAGATTGCATTGATTCCTGCAGGAATTGAGGGAAATGTAGGGCTCAATTTTGCGTTTTAGCATTCCTCAGCTTTAACTGTATATCTGAGATGGAGGATGTTTGGGACAGCAGAATCAAAAGATTAATTGAAGTCCCCAGATAAGGATTCATCAAAACCTTGCCTTGGTTGATGGCTTCGAAGAGCCTAGCTGACTCAGTGGGGTTTTTGAACCAGTCCAACTTTTAAGCAATCTCTGAAATTATTCCCCTGTCATACTTGTGAGCAGTTTGATAAGGAATGGAGCCGGTGTTGTGTACGCGGTGAATCCACGGCCAAACTCAACATGGCTTGAGCAGAACGGGAGTGTATGCACGAGAGAGATAGGGGATCAGGAATATTCTGGTACACAGTGCTTCTCACTGCGTGGACCGAGTCCCTCTGTTCTGATGACATAATCATAACAAGGATTTAATAGGATTCCTGTCTGATGCAAGCCTCTCTGGTGTGACTCGGAGAGAGACTCATACACCCACATTTGCATTAATGATAACATGTTAACAAGTGTGATCTGGACTTAGACCAACTGGAGAGGCCTCCTCCACACTGTGTTCACTTGGGAGAAGAGCTGAGTTTGGATTTTCGTTGATAAATGTGTGACTCATCTGAATGTAGGCTATCTCATGCCCGAGGCAAGGCTGGGAGTGGGAGAGGGAGGCGAGATTAAGTAATTCCCATATTCTCTAGTCTCATTACAACACACACACCCTAGCACCCCATTATCCCTACCCACCCGTCAACCTCTGCTTGTTCACCATCAATGATGACTTTGGTATTTCAAGTAAGCAGAGTGGTTTCTTCTTTACCTTGCTCTTGGATATGGAATGCGCTGAGTCCTCTTTCAAAGGTAGTGGCAAGAGGTCCTCTTTCCCCCTCTCGAAACCTGTAACGAAAACACAACGGCATAAGGAAATGCTCCGACCAACAACAACATGTCCCTGCATACCAATATATGCCGTTTTTTTTATCTCCCAGCAACCCATTTCACCCATTATTCCAGTACTGATGGAGAGGTATCCCGTGTATGGTGCACTGATCAAAGCTTGTGTCAAAATTTGTTGGCCAAGTCTTGCCTTGTTTTTCTTCAAAGTTTTTGGAGTTTCTTATGCAAGATAATATATATGAGATATATGTAATATATATTTTTTTCAAATATACAGTACAAAAAGTGCAAGGTGCAGTGCAGTGAATGTTTTGGTCAGACAACCATCTTAATGGATATATGGGCTTAGAAACTTTGCATCCTTAATTTGTGTTAAGTGTGCAGGTTTCCAACCACTTAGTATAACCTCAACAACAGACTCCCCACTGAGACGCCGGAGGTTGGAGACACCAGCAGCGTCAGCCGACTGAGAGCCTGTGAATATTTCATAGCTTCCGTTCCCTATTCACAGGCCATCAGTATTCAGCCACGGCAATGAAGGAACATTACCAAATGAGATATCTATCATTTGAAAGAGGTGACACCTAATCTTACTATATGTTTTCTTAAATAAAAAATGCAATGAGCCTACAGTGGTAGCAACACTAGAGGTCAGTCTTCATGTATTCATACTGCATCTAATCTGCATTCATTAGTACTGCAGACAATTCCTTCTTGAATCTTGAGTTTAATTATTGAATAAGTATATTGTAACAGAAAACTCAAACTAGGAAACTAGAATGCAGCACTCTTTCCATTCAGCTGTTTGCATCCAACTTCATAGGCCCACAGTATTAGACTGGATTGGATGAAACTTAAATGAACCAACCAGAGTGATATACATCAAGAAATGAAGGCATGTCATCGTCTTTGCAGTCTGATGAGTGCCGCTGCAGATCTAATTCCAATAACACATAAGAAGTCCCACCAGACCATCTGTTCCCTCTCGACAGGCGCATCGCCATGCCGACCTAGGCTGGAAAACATCTCAAGGGCCCTTCATCCACTACAGCGAGCCCCAAGAGGTCAACTGACAAATTGGCCCTTCCCTCGGTCTCAATATTTAGGAAGGAGATTGGCTGATTATGTAACTAGTCAGTATTGTCTGCACTGACATACAAAAGAGATAGATGCAGTTTCTCTGTTGTTTGTTCTCAACGTGCAGCCTGAAGCCAATTTTCACCAATACTTCCATGTTCTAAAAGCCATTCTACTGTGGCCGGTTCTTGCCACACTGGAGGCATTTTGTCAAGAGCCTGGAGTCAGCTTCATCAATCAGAAGTAATGTAACACGAACATCAAACCTGTAGTCACGTGTCCTAAGCGGTAGTAATGTATCAACATAATTGTCAATCAAAAGACTTTGTCCAAGATGACAGCGTGCCAGAGAATGATGGGTTGCTGGCCAATGTTGAGTCATTAGATTATTTAATTGAGACAAAGAAACATGAAACCCCAATGAAACCCCAATTTAAAAAATGACAACCAAGGTGATGAACTCACTAATTTGCATGCTTTTACACTTTTACAGGCATCCCATTTGCCTGTAAAAAAATAAACCCTGCTCCATTGAAACTTGTGTTCAAAGACCTGGTGTGTTTCAGTACAGACATAATTAGCCATCTTGCTGCAAATTCAATAATCTAATTACATCATAAGGAACTAGATGTTAGGCTTGAGGCAGCTTATGAAATAATTATGGCTAAGTGAAATGTTGAAAAGTTAATAAAGAAAGCTGATGAAAAGTTTGCTTCCAAAGTGCTATTCATTTTGGAAAAACATAATTACCTGAAGCTCATTTGTCAATGACTCTAAACTCCAGTCTGTCTGGTCACGCTGCCATCCAAAGCCAAGCTGAGCCGAGCCGAGCCGAGCCAAGCGAGAGAGGGCTTTAGTGGTGTGCGTTTAATGTAGAAGTGCTGACCAAAGCTTTAAGAGGGCATCCACTGGAATGAAACACAGTGACCCATAGGCGTAAATCTTTCCCTAATGATGGATATCTCATTTTGGAATGAGAATTTTCTGAGCTGGCATTGCTTGACTTAACAGATTGAATAAAAGTAAGAATAATATTTATTTATAGAGCACTTATCAAAACAGTGTTACAAAGTGCTTTACAAGATAACAATCGTATCCTATCATATTCCCTTGATTCTCGATAGTCTCCAACTTAAAAAAAGAGGCTTCAAGGAACTGCCTAGAGCAGCAGGGATCAGCTGGCAAAAGGGTTTTTGTTCCCACGTCACCAAAATAATGGTAACACGGCTGACAGATGCCTTAGGGGCCGGCTAAGGCCAGACACCAGTCTCCCAGAGAGAGACCAATAATAATAGAGACTTCTAGACCGCTGCCATCTCCGTCTGCTTGACTATTTGGCCCTGAGGAGACTGCAGGTGGACGCCTCTGTGCCCACAGGTGCAAATGAAACACTCTGAAATCCATTTGATTTGGTTTCTTTACAGGGATATTTTCTTACATCTAGAGTATTGTCAGGGCATTATGGTTCTGACCCTTGCACTCCTTACTGTTGACTGCTTGTAATTTTGCCAACCTAGGAATTTAAGCTTATTCTGGTGTTGCGCTCATTGTTAAGTCGTCAGCTAAATGCCTACGATAAAAATGCAACGTTAGTGAAAAGAATGAGATGAGAGAGGTGATTATGATTGACATTTTTTCATTCCCTATGGTGTCAATTATACACGCGCACAGAAACTTACACCTGCACTGTAAATGGGATAGACTCCCTTTTGGGATTTCAATGTACCTGGTTATGCATATAGAAAATGACAGGTCTAATTTTAGCCAGTAGATGCAATGTGATCCTTGTTCTTTCGAAAATGCTTGTTTGTGTTGGATTGGAGCCTGCTGATGATGATGCTTGTGCTATGAAGGATAGTGGCGCAGCAGCACGTATGCAAATAAAATAACCATCTGTCAAACAACAAATCAGAACAAAGATTACTACGCAGTTGGTGACTAGTTGGTACGGTAATTTCCAGGTTTGACGTTTGGTCTAACATTTTTCATTTGGGGCATTTAGCTGATACCCTTACCCAGAACCACCCACAGTGAGTGAGCTGCCCCATTGCTCCAGGGAGGTCAGAGTACAGCTACAGAACAACACCCCTGGAGCTGGTAGGAATTCAGTGATTTGCTGTTCAGCAGGGCGGGAGTTTGACGTCCAAGCGGTTTGGTTGGAGGCATACGTTGGCCCCAGTGGGAATGGAACCCCTAACCGTGGCAGTGTCCATGCTTTTCTGACCAGACAACTTGGTTATGTCCTCTAGAATGGGAAGAAGGGAAGAAGCAGGGAGAACAGAACGATAAAAGAGAGAAAGAGCGAAGGGTTGATGATCAATGAGAATCCCTAAATAAATTAATGTGCATGCAACGTTGCTCTGTGCATATCCTTTGGAAGATTTCACCGGACCAAGGCGAAATGGGGAATGATACTTACCATAAATTAGGTCTATTTCCATTTCATTTGCCTTACTTGTTATTTATGCATATTTTTCTACTATTCTCCTCTGGGCTGAGATTTGATGTCATTTGGTTTCTGATTCCCAATTCCCCTGTGCCTGCCATCTATCGTGAGATGTCTTTAAAAGCCCCCAAGGATTTCTTTGTCTCGCTGCACAGTTTATATATCTTCACTACTTTCAGTGTGCAATTTGCAAATAAGATAAACCTAACACTAGGTGTGTATAAATGAGCGTGTGTGTGTGCGTGTCTGTGTGTGTACGGGTGAAGTAGTAGTAGACTCCTGCCTCACTGCAGACTGACTAGGGCATTTGCCTTGAATAACTGGTGCTGCAGTGATCGTGCTCTGCGACAAAGATCAGACACACATGAGAGGGTGAGATAGAGAGGAAACAAAAAAGAGACTGTGAAACGGAGTGATAGAGAGAGAGAGAGACGGGACTACATGCTGCTACAATGAGTGGTCTATACACATACATGTTCTGCCTCAGTAAATGAATACTATCTAGCTCACCCCAAACATCATTACACTAATATCCCTCTAATATCCCTCTATCCTTCAGACTACAGATACAATAAAATCATGAAAAACAATATAGTGCGGTACATACTAATCCCCCTCTCACTGACTCAAACCGCGTGTGTTCAGAATGTCAGTGAACCAATTCTAATCACGTATTTTGTATTTTTGTTAACCTGTCAGGATGTCAGCCATGTCAACTTCTACAGGACTGACTGTCTCTGCTGTGAAGACTGAAAAATGCCAAAATGCATACAGCGTGACTGGTAGTATTGCTAGGAAGTAATGCCCTCCTGCAGTCTCCTTCAGGCTGTACACAACAAGTAACTGGATGGCCTTGGTATATCTATTCACATAGAGGACAGCGGGTTTGGGTGAGTCATCACTTCTGCTAGGGTAAACATGAGCAGCATGAGGCAAGCAAACGCTGTTGGAACAAACAAGGCTCCCTGATTGTAGATGGTTTAGTGCTTTATTCAGTTCCATGTCTAAACACCCCTTTGGAAATACAATGTGCAAACTTCTGCAGTAAAATGTGTGGCATTTTGGGCATTGGGAGTCAAAGAGCCTGTAGTCAGACCTGCCAATCAAGAGTAATGTAACGCTGGAGCTGACACTTCTCCCAAAAATGGATGTTCAGAGAGGGTAACAGTGATGGATATGTTGGTGCCCATGACATGTTTGAAAGCCACAAGGCAGTCCCTGTCAGTGGCAGGGCTGCTGGTGCTGTGTGGGATACCCCAGGATTATGTTTTCACCCCACTGTGGATTAAAACATGTTCAGTCAAATCAGGATTATACAACGCCCATACTGGTGGCAAAGAAACCGATTGACTAAAGCTACAAAAGAATAGGGCTGTGTCAAATGCTATGCTTTCCTTCTAACTTGCCTCACACAATGCTCAAAAGCGATATAAATCTTCATGATGGTGCTATATTTTGTAGGAGATGTAAGGGGTACCATGGCAACAGGTGACCTGACTGCAACAAATGGGGGGGAATGCTGCCAGCCCAGTAACTCTGAACAAAACATCAATTTTAGGAAAGCAAATTGCATGGGCATTTGCTACCGTGGAAAACTCGCCATGGCAACAGCATCTCAATCATTCTGGCTCTGGATCCCTGAAAGCTGCATGATGGCTGGTCCACAAAAGGGAAAAGGGCAACAAAAGGGACAGTTTTTCTTAGCTACTGAATTTTTCACTGAATTTTACGCTTGTGCCCAAAGAGTGTATCAGAGTCAGAATCACTTTATTCACAAAGTACAATAAAATGTACAGGAATTTGTCTTGGGGACATTGGTGCAGTATCCTGGTACATTTGTCCTGTACCGCCACCTTGGACGGATCCAAACTGGGGGAGAGGCGTTCCCTTCACATGCCAAATATTTGCTTGCAATATCTGGGCAGCTCAGAAATTTGGAAAGGCACATAACTCTAAGAAAACACAAGTATGAACACAATATTGGTGAATGAGAGCACCAGAACACTGTGGCTGCTGTGCACCTGACGTCTGTTCCAAAACTTTAACTGCTTATTAAATATATCTGTGCGATCTGCAGACACATGATTTCACTGATTATCACGTAATCTTTCAAGCATTTGACGAGAAAGAAACTGCCCAAAATGGCATGCTGTGAAGTAATGTTACAAGTAGTGACAAGGTTGATTTTGACAGAAGCGTTTCTGCTTCATGGCAGTACAAAATTAGTCAAATAATATTTATCTGTCAATATGTGACTAGCCATCTAAGTGCTAATTTTATTTTTGCTATTGTGGAGAGAAACAAATTACATTTTAAATTTGTAACATCTTTATACTATTATTTTTCTTCATTTCATTTAGATAATTTATTACCCTTTAAGCTCTTTGCTCTCCTCTATTCTTGGCTACTGTAATGCCCCACTTTCCTCTTGGGGATCAATAAAGTCCATATTATCTTATATAATCTTAATGGTCTGAGTCTCCATTGACTGACCTGACAGTATGACTGACATACTGTATGCCAAGTCATGCTGACCTTAAGGCGAGCCATGGTTCCATCTAATTATCGACGCACAGCAATTTCCCACTCTTCATTTGCAGTCTGCCAGAGTCTCTAGCGACAAACGAAACAACAGTAAACAAAAAAGCTGAAGGTGCACGGTCCACATAAAAGGCTACCTCCCCTCACTCAAGGCAGTAATTTCACAAATGAACACTAAATTGATATAATCTGAAATTGTTTTGGGATTAAGTGTATTTCTGGGAATGAGGATTATCATGGCAGTTCATAGAGGTATCAAAGGGGCTGAAAATTATGAGCTTGGCTCAAACAGGCCCTGCTGCGCTGAGGCCTGAGCCCGTCCTTGATCATTTTGAGAACAACCTCATTCCTGACCTCCAAATACATTTCTTTTGCAGCCTGCCAGAGTCCCTAGCAACAAACAAAACAACAACCGAGATGAAGTGGCCCGATTCACACGAAAAGGAACGTCCTGTCGCTCTGACTGCACACAGCCGGCTCGACGAGACAAAAGCACTTAATCTCTTGGAAGGGGTAATATTTCAAACAGCAGGATGTGTGTGGATGAGGATGGAGGCATTAGGCTGGTTATATTACCCCGGCCACTGCCTTGCACTGACATTCTATTTATAGCGTGCTGGGGCCAGGTTAATCTGTGCAGTCAGTCGCTGGCCCTTTTTTGGCCCTTTCTGAAGACCGCTAGCCCCAGGGAACCCTGGGAGATGCCATCCAGACACGATACTGATGAATGAATGAATGAATGAATGATCTTTATTGTCATTGTACAGGTACAACGAAATTGAAGTACAGACCCGAGTGCTAACACACAACAACAAGGACAATATAAAAAATTAAAATTAAAATAAGACATAAATAGACATAAATAGGAATATATACATGAACTTAAATGTAAACTAGGCATGTTTCTATATGTACACCTGATCAGGTAACACAATCTTCTGGTGTTTTAGAGGTATATTTTGGAGGTTACATTGCCATGTATGTTTGTCTTAGAACATGGTAGTCTTCATAAGTAGGAAAAAACTACATATTGGTAATATATGTATTCAACTTTTGCCTGTCAAAAGTACTTGAAGTGAATTTCAAATGGCTAGAGACAAAAAGTTGACTGGCAGGAATGACCACAAAGCAGAGCCTTTGACAACACCACACACATCGCCAGCATGTGGAAGCTACAGAGGAGTAGGCAAAACCATGCAGACTCCACTGTGGAGGTGCTGTGGGTGAAAGAAACAGGGAAAAAGACTAGGCAAGAAAGAGAAGGGGCGATAAAGAGACAGAAAATGAGTAAGTTCAACCCGCCTGCGTCAGCCGTCTCCTACAATCTCAAAAGCTGCCGCCTCTTGGCAGAGCGTCTCAAATAAGGATGAATGGAGCGGAGGCTGAGAGCTGACTAGGCCTGAACGATATTGGGGGAAAATGACATTGCGAAAGTTCAGTTTTTTGCGATATATATTGAGATATGGAAAAAAGCAGTAATTAACATAACATTACACTTACTAAGTGGAGCATGTGAGTGGAGTTGAGCGGTGTGGTGTGTGTGTGTGTGTGTGTTTGTTGTGTATGTGTGTGTGTGTGTGTGTGGTGGGCAAAGTGAAAGCTTGGCAGAGATCACGTGATTAGGGGTTGAGTCAATATGGTCCTCATCATTCCAAACCACGGAAATTGCAAGAAAGAGGTGTTGAACTTGAAACAAGCTATTAAACACATTCGGAGAGGATTTTAATTGCTATTTTTATTCTCAATTCTTATCATTTCGTGTGAGCGGTACCAGAGCAAAATTGGAGCGGGAGAGAAGGCAGACGACTTTTTGTCCTGGCATCAGGTTACATTAGGCTATAGGCCTATATTCATGAATAGGCACAGAGCTGACAAGTCAGAGCTACAGAGCAATCAAACCCAGAGAAAAATAGGTAGGCTAAAATAGACTAGACTCTAGAATAATAAACAGTTGAACATTTACCACTCT
>OMLI01036126.1:0-11104 GCA_900302605.1 Rondeletia loricata
CAGCTGATGAAATGCTACGGCATTTAACATTAACGTTCCCTGAAAATGTTGTCCATAACGGCTCATACGACTCAACAGCTCACACTGGCCTTTCTGGCACTTTGCTGTTCCCAAAGTTCGAACAGAAATGGGAAAGAAAGCTTTTAGGTTTTCCGCACCTACAGCATGGAACAATCTCCAGTCTGATCTTAAAATTCAAAGCTTGGTAACCCTGAATGTATTTAAGGCTATGGTGAAGCCTATTGTAACCAGGTTTTCTGTGTGCAAATGTTTTATCTGATCATTTTGTAATATTACTTTTATCTGTAATGTCTGTGTTTATTTTGAAACTCTGTGTTGCTGCTATTCTTGGCCTGTCTCCCTTGTAAAAGAGATCCTGGATCTCAATGGGACAAACCTGGTTAAATAAAGGCAAAAGAAATAAAAAATGTGAACAGCGTTCAGCGGAGTTGGCCGCTGGAGTACGCGAGGAAAAAAACCCTCACTCTGTCAAGTTCGTGTTCTCAATTTCCCTTCAGATTAGGCAGATTAGGAGGAGAATGCGCTTAATTGCCCAAAGCCAGCAGTGTGTGACTGAGTGTCAACCCCGCTTTTTGGGTTTGACTGTTGGAGATTGCTTTGGCCCTCTGGGTCTGTACTGGAGAGCAGCACTCCCTGCCAACTTGAGATACGTAAAGCTCTACAGTAAAAAAAAGTGATGAAATTTTGAAAACAATCAAAAACTAGGAAAACAAGGCCCAGGTTGAAAATAACAAAAATTATCCATTAAGCATAATGCTGTGACTCTGCTGCATTGGCCTGAGGTTATAATACTATACCATCACAAGTTTGATAGTGTCTCCTAGTTGTACCTTGACTCTGTGTGTTCTTCGCTGCATCTCGGTCTCCAGACGTCGTTTCTGCTGGCTTTCCTGGCGCAGCTGTCTTTGCAGCTGCTCCTGCTGCTGCCTCATGCTCTGAACGCTGCGCTCCAACTCGGACACACGACGCTCACTCAGTGCAGGCAGGTTAGCCAGATGAGCAGTATCCCTCTGACGTTGGCTCAGAACCTAATACACATACATTTTCCTTTTCAAAAGTACAATTGTACAGGTCCCTAAATAAAACTATGAACAGATAGATCAGTGTTCCTGTCTCTTTATGTATGGGAATGTAACATTAGGCTTGTTATTGCTGTATTGTGATGCATTACATATCAGGAAAACAGGCAGCAAACAAGAACAGGGCTTTACAAAAGCATCTTAGCAGCACGAAAATAATATTTGTTCCTCTCCAAGTGATCGGCTAAAATGGCTCTGATAAACATAGCCCTCAGCTTAGCTCTGTGCTACTATGAGCTATGTGACCTGTTGAGACTTCTACAGATGCCACACATTTCAATATCGCGAAACTTTTGGTTGTCACTGTGCATTTGTCAAATGATGCGTCTCTGCGGGTACATTTATGCATGAATATATTAGTGTGAGTCAAACCTGAACTTTGCTCTGAGCGGCAGCTATCTTCCTGCGACATTCCTGTGCTCTGGTCCTGTCTGTAGCGCTGGTCTCCCTCTCTTGCCTCTCCAGATCCTGCAGCTGCCTCTGGGCCTCCTGCAGCTCCTGTCGTGCCTGCACAGCTTCACCCTCCAGAGCAGAGATCTTATGGCTGTACTGCCTGTTTAGGGCCTGGGCATCCTTACCTATAATATCATCCACCCACACAAATTCAATCACGAAAACAGAGGATGAGAGAACTTCTTTTTGGAAATGATGCTGCTCAGGAAGGTTGATGAGTGGGCAGGGCAGACCAATCAACCCAAGCATACAAGGTACAATGATGAGCTTTACAGTCAAGTTATAAAACGCAGTGCTCCATGATACACAGTGTCCAAGGCACCAAGACATTGGAAGGAGAGATATGAACTTAAAATATCGGCATAATCAAGTACTGGTATAAAACGTAAAAGTTGCGGCGAACAGTCTTGTTATAGCTTCAAAAAACATGACTTGTTCCTAAAATCAACCCCCAATGTCAGCTTCTATTTCTTTATAAGATGCTGAATATGTGGCCTGAAGATAAAGGCAGAAATCGATTCATATCCCCAAGTAAAATGTTTGTCTCTTTCCTATCTATATTCTTATCTCTTTTCATATACCGTATTTGACTAATCCTTGTTTTTATGCCTTTTTGTAAAGCTCTGCTTTAAGATAAGTGCTTTTAGATTATTGTTATATAAATATGTAGGTATATAATAATAATAATAATAAACACAATAGTCCCTATAACTTTGCCTTCCATAGACCTCGTAAGTCTATTTAAATAAGAGGTGTATACCTGTTTTGACCAGCTCTTTGATGAGTTCCTCCTTCATGCGGATGGTGACAGACAGCTCCCTAATCTTCTGCTGGGCCTGGAGAAGACCCCACTCTGAAACACCCTCTAAACCCTTCAGACTTTCACGTGCAGAGGCCTCCCCAGCACTGGAGTTGGCTGCATAAAGGGGTTTGAGAAAGAAACACGGTTCATGTGGTTTAAAAGTGAGACATTTACCACAACTTGCAAGGGGTCAGCAGGGTGGCATAATGAGCAGGGAGACAGTCTTTCAAGCCAAAGGCCTGGGTTCAAGCCCCTGTGGCAGTAAGCATCCATCCTGCTGAAGTGTCTTTGAGAAAGACACTGGATCCTTACCAGCTCCAGGGTCGCAGTTCTGTAGCTGACCCTGCACACTGACCTCCATCTGGAGCTGATGTGGCAAAGAGTATTTCCCTTTGGGGATCAATACAGCATCACAATCGATTATCTACTACATGAGGAGATAGTGACTTTACAGTGCTAAAGTAGGGTCATTTTGAGAGAACTATCAGGCTGTTACACTCACATGCTTTTCTGATTGAACTGGAGAGCTGATCTGGCTCATGCAGCTGAGATACTAGCCCTTTACCACCAGGTGCTAGTCCTCCTAACAGCATGTCCCTCTTGGTCCAGGTCAGGTTCACGTGCCTGAGAGAAGCACAAGCCTTTCATTACATACACAACACGAGCTCAGGTACAAATAAATCAGTCAATGAATAATCTGTAAAATGGGCAGCCTTTCTCTTGTTAAAAATCACTTTAAATACTGTAAACTGTGATTTCTGTATCAGAATGGCAAGCTTATGATATTTGCAACATACCTGCGTCTCTCCCGGATGAGGTTGGAGTGCCAGCCCTCTTCATCTGTGTCCTTCATTTCTGCCCCTCCTGGGACCTCATGATACTCAAAGAGGCTGCCATGACTGTAACCGCACAGTTCCTGCTCACCACATGGTCCATTACCAAGACAGCCCACAGGACTGGCCTGGAACCACAGACATAAACCCACAGCTCTACGGTAAACAGTTTAAATATGCAATGCAGCATTTATCAGCTGTGAGATTTGTAAGTACACTTTACAATACATCAAGACCAAATGTAAACATGCAATAATATTCTGGAGGCATAAGGCATGACGGTGAGACAAACGTTTAATTATATGTTTTCCTTTTAAGTGAGGTTTGAATCATTATAACTCCAAGGCCATGTTTAATGTGTGTTTGGCTATTAATCAGGCCTAGTCAACTGATCTCAAAAAGGTGAGATCTGGTGTGTTGGGATCTGTCACATTCAGCTCCAACTGGTTTGGACTACTCATCAAGTGCTTCACCAAGGCAGCTGGGTTGCAATGTTTGGGAAATAGCAGTTTATTATTTTATTTTATTTTTTCCAGGTGGGAAATGTTGGAGGTGTATCTGGCTAGAATCCTAAATGGATCACTCAGCCGCTGCTCCTTACAGCAGAGATCACACATATAAATGTTGACAATTTTGTATAAAGCCCCATCATTTTACTTAATAGGAGAATGTTTTGTTCATAGGGATGTTTTGTAGACCTTGTAGACAATAAAGGTACCATGTGAGCAGAGTGCGGGCTCAACTTTACCAATTATCAGCAGGATAACCTCAATCACCACGTGTTTCGTCACAAATCCAAAGGCAAGCTCTCCATAGGCTCTTAGTGATGGTGACACTTTTTAAATTTTGACAGCAGTTCTGAACAGAGCTCTAACAGCTCTGTCATTCATTTAGAAATTTTTTTCATAGGGAAAATGAATCAACATTTTCTGAGACTTAAAAAAACAAAAACGTTTTAGTGCGACAAATCAGTGGCACTTCTGGAAAAAAGACGTGCAAAATATGACCAAATGGTTGCACTCTGGACCTCTGGATTATTTTGCATTTACATACTCAGCTCTACGAGTAGGCCTATGAAGTTTGCTTGTTCAATTATGCTCCCAGTCATACTTGAATACAGATACATACTGATGTGAAAGTGAAAATGGAACTAAATTGATTTTTTAGCTATATATGGCCATACATGATGCTTTTACTGGAACCTTTGCAGGCTTCACAAATGGGGAACTGTCTACTAATCGCAGCAATCTGAAGTGCCTACAGTATGTTCCAAATATGTAGAGAGGTGGAGGCATTGTTACGTTAATGAACTCATCCCATAAATGAGCATGCACTTTCTAGTCTTTAACATTGGAAAATCCCTTCTAAGTACTGATTTTAAGTACTATTCCCCTTTAAACTCGGACACACTGTTTGAATTTTACCTCCACACTAAGTAGCAGGCTTCAAAACTAGTTCTCCTGCTAGTCAGTTACCTGTCTGTTTGTGCCTCCATTCTGGGCGTGTCGAGTGGAGCCCATAGGGGCGGTGTGTGGCCGTGGTCTCAGGCTAAGGCCCAGCCCCAGCAGCCCTGGAGTAGACAACAGACACTGCAGCTCCGCTATCAGGTCCTGTTGCTCCTGCAGCTTATCACTCTGAGAGGGAAGGACACCAAACAAGTCTGTAACATATCATCTAAGGCAAACACACAAAAATATAGTGCAAGTCTTCTAAGACGCATTGCATTTCATTGGGTCTTAGAATTTGGTCTTAGGATTCCACTGCATCTGACCTGTTGCTTGTATTGCTCCATGGCGTCCTCTAGAGCCGCTAAGAAGTCTGTGTTCTCTCGCTCCAACTGCTGGACCTGGGCTTGAAGCTGAGCAATACTCTCCTCTTTCTCCCCGTCTTTCTCACTTTCATGCTCATGGCTCCACCTCTCCCCCACAGGCTCTGGCTCCTGGGTAATAAACCATAGTTATAAACATGCCCAGTACTGAATCAATGAATTCCTGAAAAATGACTAAAACCATTGAAATAATATTTTTATGAAGGTGTCAGTATGGTGTTCTTGTCTCTGTGTGTGCATGTACTCTGTGTGTGTGTGTGTGTGTGTGTCATACCTGGTTCTTAACAGAAGTCCTTCCCCTCCTTAATGCAACACTGTCCTCAGTGGAGCTGCTCTCGATACCGCTGTCTGGTCCTGAGGCGGTGGTCAGTCCGCTCCGTTCCTCCTCCACTGAACACAGCCACTCCTTCACTCTGAGACTCTGTTCTGCAGTAAGAGCCCCCTCACTTTGCAACTCCTGCAGCAACCTGGGGGTAAACCAGGATCAAAAGGATTGCATCAGAATGAATCAGAAGTGATTGTCCATTTAATGGTACAAACTTTATCTATGTGTGATCAGCAGAAATTGGCAAAAAGTAATTCTAAGTAATTCTAGTAAAACTTTCCCAGTCCTCTAGGAGAAAGCCATACAAAGCCATACTATAACCTAAAGATTAAAAAATGATAAGTGAGCCATGTAGACTCATGGTAGGTGGGCTGTTTGGTGCCTTGAAATACTCAAAACATTAAAAAAAATAAAAATTTAATAAAAAAGAATCCCCCAAAGATCACAAAAATTGCTATTAGTGACATAAAATGTAATATCCTCAACTGACATCTTTCACACAAATGGATCATTGATGCTTGTTAAACCTAAATCTGTGAAAAAGAGGCAAAGTACTCATAGAAAGCAGGATGTGTAGATTTTATGGCATGAACTACAATGATGGCCATAATATCCAGAATGTTTTAACCAAAATTATTTCCAAATTGAATTACCACTTAGTGAGAGCATATAGCAAGAATATATTGGATACACTAAAGTATCCAATATATTTAGACACAATAAATTATGTCAATAATTTAGAACAGGGGTCAAAACATCCTTAGAGTACAGGGTAAATAATATGGACTGAATTTAATTGGAGTGATGAATATGCTTTAACCTGTATGCAGTGTCCGTGCAGGTCCTGTAGTGCGCACTCTGGGCTTGCAGTCTGCTGATCTCTGCCTCTCCAAGTCGAGGTCTCCTGTTTGGATCAGCGTGAGCAATGATACGGGTCTCAGAACGCTGCCGATTTTCCAGGGCTCTGCGAAGGGCCTTGATTTGTTGCTCCAGGCCCTCCACACGATCTGGCTCACCCTTGCAGTTGACAGTAGCCCGGTTCTGAATGTTTCGGGCCCGTGTGGCATAGTTCAATGTATTCAGACTCTCGTCAAAGTCTGAGGAAGATGGGCTGATGCAAGCAATCATCAGTGTTTTTGAATTTCCTCCCAAGGAGTCTTTTAGGATCCTAGTTGAAACAAGGATTACAAAAATGTAACAAAACTGATATGCTCCACAAATGATCCGTTAAAATGGTATGCTAAAGTATCTGATGAACCTATGAACAATGTACCTGGTAATTTTGGAATCTCTGTATGGTATGTGGGTGCCTTTCCTCTTGGGGTCCCCCAATGCCCCTATGACATTTCCCAGGGCCAGCAGGCCACTGTTAATCTGGATGCTCTCCTTCAGTCTCTCTCCAGTGTTTCCTGTTCGCAGGATGCGCTCTGACCCTGCCAGGTCAACAAAGTGGAACTTGGAGGACAAGATTTGTGGTCCCGCACATGTAGAGCTCGGGTAAAGGCGCGAGCCTCCCCGATGCTGGTCCATGTGCACGGTGAAGATGGTGTGTGAACGGCTGGAGTGGGGATTCATTTGGGTTGCGCCTGTATGCCTGGCTGTGTTTCCTGACTCCAACAAACTCAGCACCTCGTCAAGACCCTCCACTTCGCACTCCTTCACACCACACAATACTATAAGGACACACACACACACACCATTTACAATAAAGGAAACTATTGCATAATATTTCATATCACAACCAAAAAATTATGTTTAGTGATACGTGATTTCCACTCATTCCATACCGATGTTGCCCTTATCCTCCCTGATGTGGATGTCCTTACTGGCAGTCTCCACCTCCAGTAAGTCCTTGAACTCCTCTTTGTAGACCTCCAGGTAGGAGACTCTGACAGAAAAGTCTGTGAGGTCATTCTCATCCAGCAGCTTGAAGACCTCTGCAACAGCTCTGGGGATGATACCCTGCTCCTCATCCCTAAAGGAAGCTATAGACACCCATACAATGTTTTATCAATGCACACAGCTGGCTTTACACATTAAAACTGAATTAGAGCACAGTGCTCGCTTTAGGCGACAAGTTCAATTCATGTGCACTTCTTTCTGGTCTTGCCCTCCTTTTGTTGGTCCTATGAGAAAAGATTGTTCAACAGCAACAACATGGCAATACAGTGAAAGGAGCCGGTGTCACTTACACTGCCAAACTCAAACGTAGTATTTTGACAACTTGCAAGCCTACATTATTAGAAGCAAATATTTTTTATGGATAAAAATTTGATAATTAAAAGTTGGAGACTCTGAAGGGTAGCCTACATGTATTAATATCTGCCTGCTAGTGTTGAGTTGCAACAACAGAATACGCATTCCCATCCTAAGTCAATGCATCTAAAAACTATGTCTCTACAAAATAACACGTACCACCTTCCCAACAGATTGTTTCACAACTCAGTTAACTTCATAGAAGGACTTGAATATGAGTTATCAGAGGTTTTAACTCACTGACTCCCGCTCACATTGATAATAAATGGTGTGACAATTTCTGCTTCCAATATCTGACAAACCATAACACTGGTGCAAGTTCTTATTGGGGGGATGTTTGAGTCTGGCTCGTAACCCACTCAATTCACATGTTTCTTTTCAGTGTGTGCTGTCCAGTGAACAGAAAAGGCCCCAAATTAAAAGCATTAGCCGGGGAAACTGAAATGTGATGAGTTAAATTAATTAAGGATTTTTTTTTTTTATTCCACTTCAAAGCCTCTTTAAATTGTGCTGCATAAACTGTACAGGAAATACCAAAAAAACATATTCCCAATGCAACGTCCATGTAAAAATATAGTTTAAATGGATAAAAAATTTTAACTAAAAATCCATTCTGATGGAAAGCCTGTCTGGTATAGAGTGATCTCTTAGACAGTGGTAGCTGCATTGAAGGAAATGCTGTTGGCTTCTAATGTAGATGTGAATGCTATCTTTCCACCCTCATTATATATTACACATTGGCAGGAGCCATGACTGTAATAAACGCTCCAATACTTGATAAACTGCTCTGACGACATGAAAACTGAACTGGAGAGTGGGAGCAAAGGAACAAACAAACTTACAAATATTGGCTTCTCCAATTGTGTAAGTCTTGCCTGAGCCTGTCTGACCATAGGCAAAGACTGTAGCATTGAAACCTTGGAAGAAGGCTTCTATGAGCGGCTGGACTGACACAGCATAAACGTCCTCCTGACAGCAAGTTTCTTCAAACAGGAAGTCGCAAACGAAGTGCCGGTCGTGGCCCAGAGTAACCCGACACTGTTCAGAGTCCACAGTAATACAGCTTTCATGGCTGTGTAGAAGCTCTTTGGGCAGCAGGGGACGCACTCGAACAGCGACCTGCACAGCAGAGTCATCCCCTCTGCCCTGCCCACCAGGCACTTTGGGAGACATTTATGCTACACAGTCAGGGTTCTTCTTTCTTCCTCTGCTACGAATGCATCATCTTTGGGCCACTGGAGGGGAAAGGAATCATCCGTCACCAAAACATTTTTCAATGTGTCATGTCATATGGATGGCTGGAATTGCTGTTCAAAGCTAGTAATAATAAGGATGGGTGTAAAGAGATCATAACTCTGCAGTATGGTTTGTTGTCATATGGATGGCTAGTCTGATTGATTATATGACAACATGACAAAACAACATAGCAGCCTGGGCATCATTAGGATTTTATCCATACAATGATCGATACCGATACTTATCAATACTCTTATCAATACTCTACTCCTCTGATTTAATGGAGTGTGACTGTAAGGTAGTAATGCTTGTCCACTCATCACTAGTTATTGCTAACTTTAATACATTTGTGATTTTAGATATTATGTTTTTCTTTTCAACCTCATACCAAGCAGGCATACGGATGTTCGCTAATGTATATTGGAAGGAGTTGGTAATTGGGGTTGAGGGCCATGGTCATCTACCTACAGGAGAAAAATATTACCAACCAGAATTTGGTTTTATACTAGTTCTCTCTGGTTGTCAGGTCAGTACAACACAATCAATACAACACAACAGAGAGTTTAATTCCAAAAAGAAATAGCCAATCTTTTGAAAATGTGACTCTCACTCTTACAAAATGAATATAGGTGTCAATGTATACATTTACTATGGATTACTATTGTTATAAGATAACTTAAGATCTTACTTTGCTTACAAAAAGTAACATATCTGACTGTCAGCTGTAGGCCAATTTTAAAATACTGAGCAGTGAACATCAGGTAAAAAAAAATCCCCAAAAGGGATAAGCTAGTGTTTTAGGATGAAACCCTTTGCACACTGTGAAGGGATTGGGAGTTTGATCAAGCAAGCGATGGCTGCAGCTCAACTAGTACCTATGGATAGAAATTAAGAATGAATAAAAACTGCCACTGGGCAGGAGGTTGCCTTGCTATTTAATTTGTTTCCTTAAGTTCAAACAATTGGATTTGTTGATTTTAATAAGGCCTGTTATTTTGACTGGACAAGGATAAGCCAGTATTTTGAGGAATCACATCCAGCAAAACTCAAGCAGTCCAAAAAAACTGCACTGCTTGAAATTAACGCAATGCTGGAGTTGCAAAAGATTGCTGGTACTCCATGAACACAAATTTTTTTTTTTAACATAAATTCCATCTACTTTAGTAAAGTTGGCCCACTCTTTCAAATGCTTTAACCTTGCCGTGATTGAAATGCACAGAACCTAAACAGAAAATGTTGATCATTACATCATTGCTAGGAAAGTGTCATTATGCTGGGTTCTAAAGGAAATGCCTGAGAAGATATGTATGAACAAATTAAAATGAATTAGACAGTTAAGAACCGCTAGCAGTACCGTTTGTCCAGGAGCTTATTACCCAATTTGTCACCGGTTCTCGATACCTGACCCTATCTGTAAAGCCCACCACAGGCGTTGAAGAAGCAGCAGATGATGACTGCAGGCAATCTGCAATAAAAAATCAATGCAATGCCAATGTTCACCCGTGTTTTTGAATGGGTCTTGTCTGCCGCACGTTTAGCTCATGGAAGCATTATATAGGGGTTTAGCTTCACTATACTTTATTTTCTTACCGCTTTCTGCCATTTTGTTGCTATGACTTCCGATAGCAACAACCCAGCTCACCGCTGCCCACGCCTGACGCCCACTGCAAAAGGTATACGCCCCAAAACGTCCCAACTCCCAAACATAATTGAAAAGCCAATTTCAGGCAAACAGGTGATTTAGGTATGTGTACACAGGGTCACAGACAGACATCTGATAGTGTATAATCAGGGTGTAAAATTAACTTTTTAGCTCACCAGCCAATGGCCGGTGACCTCCCAAAATGTACCGGCCAAAAAAAATGCATGCATTATTTGACCAAAAACTATTACCTTACGTTTTTAGTATGAAAATCCATCATAAGCATCACTTAAAGAAGACAATTATGAATAGATAAAATTACATTACCACTATTTTATTAACTTTATTTCATACATTTTCAATTTACATTATGGTTCATAAACCAATTCATTCACATTTTATATGCGTGTTTTCCCTGCAACTGTGCCTGTCTTTTTTTGAACGGTCCTGAACATGGTAATAATTTTTCTTTTTGTTCGGTCCCCCGCTTCATCAGTTTAGCCCAAAACCCACTAAAAATAGAGCATTTCAGAAGCGGAGCGTCTTCAAGCTGAATTTCATTCATGCGCACTTGATGAGACTACGAGCCTCTGAGGTGAGAGAGGGAGAAAGATAAAGAGAGATTTATA
>OMLI01036140.1:0-11230 GCA_900302605.1 Rondeletia loricata
CTTCAGGTGCCTCTTTAAGTTTGTTGTATTCTTGCCACCTAATTTGTAGCCACATGGCGTATCTTCGTCTCCCGTTACTTGTACAGTGCATTGTGTTTTCCTTTCTGTTGGATTATAGGTAAAATATGTCCACAGATCGTTCCACCTAAGCCTTTCTGTGTTGACGCTGCCATGTTAACTTGCGGTCCAGCACTGACTGGTGTTCCTGCCTGCCTGCCTGATGGCGGCAGCAAAGAGTATATAGAAACAAAGAGGCACGATTCTCAACCAAACAAGGACAGGGATGCATTGCTGATATTTTGAGCTTTTGACAGACTGCACACAAAATTGATGGAATGTCATGCATGTTGAAAGTCCGATAGCCCACCCACTAACATTTTCGTCCCGTCTCGTCTCATCAACGAAAACAACACATACGTCTCGTTATAATTTAGTCATCAAAGAGCTATGTTTAGCTCGTCACCGTCTCGTTTTCGTCATGAAAAAAAGGTGCGTTAACTAAATCATTTCATCATCGTCATCATTGACGAAATTAACACTGACACGCAGCTACCACAACTAGCTACGAGCTACTATAACAAAAGCTACTGGGCAAATCAGATGTGTTGACAACAAGACGGTGATAGTTAGCTAACCAGAAAGTCTAGTCAGCTAGCTAACAAGCCGACATTTTCTGAACACAAAATGAAGTGCCAACACCACAGCAACGACCGCTTAGCACCAAAATAAAATAAAATAAACATTACCACTTTTATAATGTTTTTTCCCCTTAAAAGACCCTTTCCTCATATGACTTACACAAGTTTGATGCTACTTGTTATTAATGTGAATTTACCTCATTTACCTCAAGATTCATGCCAACCTAAAAATGTGGGTAAACTAAATAAAGTGGGTTTAGGTGGGTTTACCCTCCATTACATCCCCGTACTGTATAATGTTTGGGCAACCAGTCGTACAATCACTTTAGGAAAACCTCGCCCGTATCCTCATGTAGCCTAACGGCTTTTAAAAGTTGTGCGCTTCAATTTTTGTCGACTTTATCCTATTTGAAGTGTGATGGATAGCTAGCATCCCACACAATCAGCTGTGGTTTACCAACCTCTTCACTGCAGCACATTAAAGGGTCGTGAACAAAATGTTACACATATTTCTATATGTGTCATTCCCTTTTGGAATCTAGGTGGTTATATTTAGTTTGGGGTTTTGTCCACCGAGTAATGAAGTCCACTCTGTGTCTGGCCGGGAGATGATAAGCCTCTTTAGAAGGGAGGTAATGTGCGGGCTCAAGGGCTTCCTCGTCTCGGCCGGTCCGGGTCCCGCCGAGCCCCGGGGAATACCGATCGCTGCTGCGGATGCAAATGAGGGGAAATTTCCTCAAGGTCGGAAAAAAGATTCATGCGGAGCAAATTAAGTCAGACGACTCCTCGCCCGTTGTGCCTTTTAAATTGCACTGGGCCTGGCAGAGATATGATCCATCTTCTGGTTGGTAATGAGAGCATTATTTCAAGAAGAACATCTTTCATTACTTCTCACTTTCCCTATTCAATTTACACCTCCGGTAGTTAACATTCAGTGACGAGAGAGGAGACGTGTTGCTCATGAGATACTGAGAAGGTTTTAAGGTTTAAGCACCACGTTATTCATAGTTTTTTTTTTTGCCAAGATATAAAAACGGATCAAAATGCTCCCATATACCTTAAATATAATAATGTAAACAATAAACAGGAAGTAATCCACTGTAAAGTAATATCAGCTGTAGAGTCCAACACTGAACTGGGTCTGATTCAAAACAAGCTCGCCCACCAGAAAAGCATATTAGATTTTCTGAAATTATAGTTATTCATTCATTTACATGAATAACTAACAATACTTACTACATGTTGATTCATCAATATAGGCCATTTATATTGACAGACATCAGTCATAGTTGTCATTAGAATGTGATTTTTGAGATCGGATCATAAAGCCTGAAAATGTCCGTCATGCATCGTTAATTTATCTGTATGTGTGTCCATATTACCTTTCCTGCTCTTCCTCACCATTGCTGTACATTGTGGGGTTTTCATCTTGATAATATTTCATTTTGATTACAATGCTGTCAAATTGTGCAGGGAAAATCCATGTGTGTATCTCGCTCCTGGCTGAACTGATTGATTTGCTTGTTGCAACTGATTAACTCTAAAATACTTCTCTCCCTACCCAAAATACAGGCTGTTAAAGGGGCATTAAGTAATTCATGACTTTTATCGCCCTCTATGGGTGACAAAGGAATTGCAACAACGTCGACAGGTCTCAGCGTACGGTGGGCTATAATTGACAGAAATATAAAACTCACGTTTTCATGCTAGAGACATGTAAGCTAGCTAATTAGAAGTAATTATAGGAAGCTAGTGAAGAGGTAATATATCACCGTGCAAAATACTGGAATAATAATATTGCTTTATTTGCTTTTTTGGCTTGAGAATGAAATGTGTTGTGATGCCGGTCGCTCGCTCGGAGCAGCGTCCTCCTCTGCAGCTGGCCAAGTAATCGTTGAGTCATTGGTATTGATTGATATATTATGGTCATCATATGCTTTTGGACAGTAAACATCTGACTTAATGCCCCTTTAAACAACTGAAATGCAGACATGCATTGGTTTATACTGCGCCTAGGATTATTTTTTTGTTTTTTATATGATCTTGAATTTTTAAAAAGACACTTTTACATGCAAATCCTTTCTAACTTATCTCGCTCTCACTTATCTTTTACACTCCTAAGTCGCTGTGGACGTGAGCATCAGCTCAACTCCTAACATGACACTGATGTGACACGAACGAGATGATGCGAGTGCGGTACTTTAAACAGTCCAGTCCCTGCTATTATTAGAGGCTGGGTTCCCGCTGGCATGCAGCGCTAACCAGATGAAATCATTAAGGACTTGTGGCGCTCCTGACCACCGTAAACATGCTGCATGTTTGGGATGACTTATTTTTTGTGTGTGGTGTTTTTCCATTTCCATTCATTCCAGGTCCCATCAGCAGTATACTGGTCAACACATACGGCTGTAGGCCCATCATGATGATGGGGGGCGTCCTCTGTTCCATTGGGATGATCTCAGCTTCCTTCTGCAACAACGTGTTGCAGCTTTACATCTGCATCGGGGTAATCGGCGGTAAGTCCATCTGAATCCACTTAAGCCCATTTTGAGTTAATTTGATTATCGTCTACTTCCAAGTAACGGGGTAAAAATAAATCTGTTTCAGAACGGAGAAAGTGAACCTTTCCTTTTTGTTTACTTACATCTTTTGTTTTCTCTTTTAGCCTTAATTAAAAATTATTTTAATTATTTGGCATCATGTAATAATCCTGTTAACATAACACATTTCCCATTAATGTAATAAAAGTTACCTACCATTAATTCATTAATTAATAAAAAAAAAATCATGTTAACATAATACGTCTTACATTATTCGGTTTTATTACATTAAAACAGGAAGGTTGAAATTTGCAGTTTTCAAATAAGTAATAACTGAACTGATAATTCAATACACAGCTGTCACCCATTCACAAATGTGGTTATTAACTGGTATTACATCTAAAAGGATGAATATGTATGGAAGAATCCTTTTGTATTATGTAAACAGGATTATTACACTATTTGCTGGAGATTGTTATTACGTTAATGTTAAGTTATTACCAGTGTTGGGGGTAACACGTTACTTTGTTATTGAGTACTCTAACGCAGTATTCAGATTACTTTTTTGCGGTAACTAGTAACTTAACGCGTTCTTCAGTTCTTGGAATCTGGAAAAAAAAAAATAATTACATTTTTTTTTTTTAAAATTTTATTTACATTTTTGTTGGTTTGATTTTGTAACTAATTTAAAAAGACAAAAATGTTAAAATCCGACAGTATCTCCTGCAGACATGCTGCTAATCTGTCTGCTTGATGTAAATGAGATTGGCTTACTGTTTTAAGAACAGTCTTGCATTTCATTTTAAAACAATGATGACATATTGCTATGGCATGTTTTTGAAGTAACGCAAAACTACTCTAACGAGTTACTTCTAATAAAGACTAACTTTGTAATGTAACTGGTTACTTTTGAAGGTAAATCAAGTAATTACCTTTTTTAACTTTACACTAACAGTTGTAACATGGCATAACTCTGTCATCCTTCCTCATAGGACTGGGGTTAGCCTTCAACCTCCAGCCAGCGCTGACAATGATAGGCAAATATTTCTTTAAGAATCGCCCCATCGCTAACGGGCTGGCGATGGCGGGCAGCCCGGTGTTCCTCAGCACCCTGGCTCCTCTCAACCAGTACCTCATCAACTCCTTCGGCTGGAGAGGCAGCTTCCTCATCCTGGGCGGCCTACTGCTGAACTGCTGTGTGGCCGGATCCCTCATGAGGCCTCTGGGGCCGCCGCCCGGCAAGGTCAAGAAGGACGAAGAGTTAGCCGCCATTACCACCACAAAGAAAGAGAAGGGCTCCGCCTGGAAAACGGTCAACAAGTACCTGGACTTGTCGCTCTTCAAGCATCGTGGCTTCCTCATCTACCTGTCGGGCAACGTCATCATGTTCGTGGGCTTCTTCGCGCCTATCGTCTTCCTGGCGGCCTACGCCAAGGACATGGGTATGGACGAGTACTCGGCTGCCTTCCTGCTCTCCATCCTGGCTTTTGTCGACATGTTCGCCAGGCCCTCCATGGGGCTGTTGGCGAACACGCGCTGGGTCCGGCCCAGGATCCAGTACTTCTTCAGCTTTGCGGTGCTCTACAATGGGGTGTGCCACATCCTCTGCCCACTGGTGGAAAGCTACACCGGTCTGGTGATATACTCTGTCTTCTTCGGCTTCGCCTTCGGCATGGTCAGCTCGGTGCTGTTTGAGACGCTGATGGACCTGGTTGGGGCTCAGAGGTTCTCCAGTGCTGTGGGACTCACCACCATAGTGGAGTGCGTCCCGGTCCTCATTGGTCCACCATTAGCAGGTACTGTCGATCAGAGAGCGTAGGTCAATTACTTATACGATTGGTCCATGTATATTTTTACCATGATACTGTGGGCATTAAGTGGCAAACTCAGGTCTGTCAGTCAGAGGTGAGAGACTTCACTCCTCTCTCTCTACACCAGGGCTACTCAATTACAAATTCAACTGGGCCAGTAATCGAGTCATTGGTATTGATCAACAATCCTATCAACCCTGCTGATATTATGGTCATTTTGTGATATGGGGCAGTCAAATTCTTACTTGTTGCCCCTTGTAGTCCCATAATCCTCTTTGCTTATTCAGAGAGTAAGTCATCGCCACGGATCTGAATCTCTACTTATTTACTGCTGGCACTTACCTTAAGTCAAGTCACATTTTCTGGCATTTTGATTAAGTGAATGAAATTCACAACGTTATTGAATGAGGGGAATGAATAATTGGCAGGCCGTTGCTAATTATTGTTGACAAATGTTGCACAGATACAGTTAACAAACAATTGGATTCTGGCATTGTGATGTTTTGCATTACTCGGATAACAAGACAATCTATTCTGTAATCATTAATTCATGATTACATGCATGTTTGCTCAGTAAAAGTCATTAAAAGTAGACCGTTGTTTTAAAAACATCTTACTTCTACTGAGCAATAATTTCAGATTTCATGTCCGTACAATGAGATTAACATTTGAACCGTTTGCTTTCTTGCAGGGAAACTGGTTGATATCACTAAAAGTTACAAGCACATGTATTTCTGCTGTGGCGCTATAGTGATTTTGGCCAGTATTTGGCTCTTCATTGGAAACTTCATCAACTACAGACTTTTGGACCGCGAGCGCAAGCAGGCAGAGTTGTACAAACGGACTGAGACGGAAGATCCTGACCAGAAGGAGGCTGATGGGGAAGCCCGGGCCTCGGTCAGCAAAAGTCAGAACGACGAGGAGCCTTTGCAGCGGGAGACCAACATCTAGAGCCCTCCGTCCTGCCAACGGATCGCCACCGCCACAACCCTCCAACGCCCTCGACTACGATCAAATTGAGCTCCAAGCCAAGAGGTGCCTCTCGGTGTGTCGCCAGGCTCTATCTGGGGTCCTCTGCACTTCTCTAACACTAACTGCCAAAGTAACAACTGTGTTGTATCTGTCTTTGAAATAGCGACAGCCGTGACTGCTACAGAAATATCAGCCAGAGAGAAATGTGTAAGATATGCATGTTAAGAGGCTTGATGTCAGAAAACGGCTGTGGGAAAACAGTATAGTACTACCTGTAATTTCTCTCGTATTCATGCCACGTTCACGTCATATCGGATTTACTGTAAATACGCACTGGCCACTGGGAAAAACGTGGGAATTGTTTGGCAGCAGGCTGGCAGCGAATCCACAGATGTCGGCCGTCCAAGATAATACAAATCGAATTATCCGTCAAATTCACAGTAATACAATCAACTCTGCTTACGAAAAGTTAATTTAAGGTTGATTTTAAGGTAACTTGTTAACTTGGATGTGGGCGTTCCAACGAGTTAAAACACGTGAACGCTTCCAAGTCGCAGCAATAATATCTCATCCCGTTCTTGCCTCCGCTTCTTCCGACATGACGTGAACGCAGCATCAGCCCGCGCCACTGTTCGTACCGCACCAGCAACCTGAATTCACCTGTTCTAAATGAGATCTATGCATTCAAAGATCTCTATCTTGGTCCAACACACTGAAGTCTGGGTAAATGAGGAAAGGTCAGATTGCTACAACAGAAGGACAGAAGGAGCGCTGGCAGGATGGCTCGGTGGTTAGAGAGACCGTTCCGTGACTGGGAGGTCACAGGTTCGGAGCTCACAACAGCCGGTGAAGTCTTGAGCTAACCGTGCGTTCACACTGCGAGCGACTTGGTTGATGGGTCGCTCTGTTCTGACCGATTGTGGGCGGGGCCAGCGGTCTATGTAGCGGTCTGCAGCTACAAAGTTTTGACCAGGCATATAATGTGATTTTCGTTGCTTTGAGATTACCTTTCATAATGTTACTACTTAGCTAGCAAGCACGAATTAGGTAGCATTAATCGAAAATAAACAGAGAAACGCTTGTTGCATCCATCGACTTCAACGAGGGATGCAACCGTTCTCCAGCTTCCTGTCTGAGACGTTTGTTCCTGTCGTCTTTCAGATCAAAGTTGTAGAGAACTGGGAACCTTTGAATGGCTGGAATCAACTTCTCCACCATTTTGAACTGTTGTTCATGAAACTAAATCTCACCGGTAAGGAAACAAGGAAATCTGATTGGCTGTTGACGGCTGATGACCACGAAAAGTTCAGTCGTGGCAACGAGCTTGGCGAGCGTCCGCATGTCGGCCGAGTTTCCCCGGTCGCTCTGTAGGAAATCAATGGACTTCCGGTGACTTGGTGATCGTGTTGTTCGCAGTGTGAACACGGGGTTGGCTGTCCCAGTGAGCTGTAAAGGGTTGATCCACCTGGTGATACGCACACCTGTGTGTGTGTGTGTGTGTGTGTCAAGGTGACGAATGACGAGAAGTAAATTCCTGATTGCGTTGTGTTTAATAAGACCCTAAACTTCCAACCTCCATGAAAAAGAAAGAACAGATGTGTTCACAGCTGGTGACTGTGGTGCCCGTGTGTTCTGAGCACTGTAAACGTCGTGTAGTCAAACCTGCACAAATGTCCCACTTTAGTACTTTAGATCAAGTTATAAAATACTTCCTGTACTTCCTGTAGTTTGTCTACTGTTGCATATTGCACATGGAATTCACGTATGCTGCACTTGAGAAGAAAAGGCCATATTTCACCCCAAACATCTTTTATGAAACTGAAGCAGTTCAGTGGAGTTAATCATGGTTGAATGTAATTTTCCTCTGTGGGCCTTAATAAGGTATTAATGACCAAAACCCATCTGCAGATGTCCATAACAGTGGTTTTGACTAAATATAGAACCCATGAGCAATATATTCTGTCTCTCATTTGAATGCAATATCCAGGGAAATGTATTTCTCGAGGTCAGTGTAACTTTCTGAGTGATACACTGCCTTACATGTAATGAATGCAGGGGAGTTGTGCAGGTGAATACTTGTTGGTATTATATGAAGTTGATGAGCCTTTGTTTAAAAGGTGACAGTATTTACCTTTAAAACCCCCAACTCACGAGAAATCTTTGTAATCTGCATTTTGTGCTCCGGTTCTGATCCGTGCCGTTTCTATAGAAATGTGAATACTACTGACAAGATGAAGTCGTCTGTATTCTGTACAGTCTCTCCACCAACTAACTCACTAATACACAACATCCACGCCAGTATGTTCAAACATTTGAGGGAATACTGCTGAGTATTAATGCTAATACTTACTGAATCCTAATTAATACTATTGTCAGTTGTATTTCGTACTCTCAGATATATGCACTTAACATTTAACAGCCTGCTGTCATCAATTTCAATATTATTTGTTGTGTAATATTCTATCCATTCCATCCATGTGTTCATTTAGTAAAAGTCATCTGCTGTGTTGTGGATCAGTTTTGGGCTCAAAACCAGTCTAAGGGTTTCTGTGGATTTCAGACCAAACTGGATCCTGTTTTCTTAGATACTGGACTAAAATTTCCTCCCAAAACCAGATACATTACATTTAATTGTTCAAAGCATTCATGAACAACAAACAATGTTATTGATTTATTGCTGCTTTGAGTAAATCGACTTGACTGTGCACAGGTGTGCTCAGACTGGGAATCACTTGACTTATTCTGATCCTGAATCTGGACCTGGACTCTGTCTCGGTCTTGTCAGACTCCCACTCCCACAATGCACCTCGCCCACCAGCATTTCATGCAGATATTTGACGATATCTATGCATTGCCATGAGTTTGTAGTTTCTTGTAGTTTTGGACTTAATTTATAACATTGAAACTTGTCAATGGTGACTTGTTATCCTGCTTGTACTGAATCTGTTGAAAGAGGGACTACTTTTCTTCACTGAAACCAGTGTAGCCTGCTGTACAATCACTTTCTACCAAATAACACTGCCCCCTGCTGGTTTCCACCCATATAGACCAAGAGGTAAAGCCAAGCTTCCCCTTCCACTTGTTTTGTCATGTCAGACAACTTTTTAGGGTTTCAGTTGAGATGTTTTGGGGGTTTTGTTTTTCCAGTAATCACAGATACGGTGTCAGGGGAAATGTAAATGTGTTTCTGTGTTATGTTCAGCCTGTATGAAGGCGTGGCCTGCTGAAGGTCTTCATGCTGCTTGTGTGGGAAACACCTCGACTTATTTAAGGATCAAAATAAATGATCATGTTCATGTTATTTTATTGGGCTTCATCATTTCAGCAGCATCCGTTTAGTTTCTCTGTGTTTTGTTCTATGAATATAAAAATATGATAAAATACACATCACTCCTAATGCTACGATACTGAGGGGAATACCATTGAATTTCAGTATTCTAATGTGTTTTTGATGTTCAAACCCAGTTTAATGTGAATTGGTGAACATTATTTTCCCCTGTAGTCAGAAACGAGAGACGAGTTTGTCTCCCCTGACTAGTTACCAGACTGAAGAGCTGAAAGAGAGAGAGAGAGAAATGATTCCTCTTGGGGACGGAGCAAAAGCGCCGCAGTAGTTCAGCTGTAAAAAGTGGGACATCTACAGTGGCTTTATCTGTATGGAAGTCCATAACCAAATCCAGTGGTATTCTCCTTTGAACTTCCTGTTACATGTTGTTACATTTGATTAAAATCTGTTTTGTTTAATTTGTGCCACAATCAGGTGTATCATTTATTAAAACTATACTACACATGCATTGTATTGTAAAACCATGAAGTTATTTGTTCAGCTGTAAGACGTTTTGGTCCATAATAATTCATGTTTTATCTAGCGACCAAAAGGAAATTAATTATAATTATTAATATGAATAATGATAATTGTAATTAATTATTATGATCACCATTTATTCCAAATACAGATGAATGAGGTTGATTTGACGACATGTATACACCGTTAGCCTTATCACTTATATAGCTCAGCGCCTCACTGTGTGTGTGTTCAGAAACAGAGTTCGGTTATCACAACATATATTTTTGGGTTTGCTTTATCTGACCAAATTTACTAGAGAGGTCAAATTTAAATGAATATTAAATGCTGTACTTTTTTTTTTCTCTTGTATTGTTTCTTTAAATGCATATAAGTGTTTTTCTGAAAGGAAAAGAGGTGGCTGATGTTACCAACTACTGTATGGCTTTTCTCCAGATGTGTTGAATCGATACATAATGGAAAGGTATAAATCAGAGACTGTAATCTGTCAAATAAAGGTCAGTTACACTGAAGCCAAGAGGCAAGAGGCCGACATTTCTGTTTTTAGGGTCTTAGTGGTGGAAAGCACTTAGCAACTAGCGCTGTTAGCTTCTGCTAGTGCTTAGCTGGTAGAAATGACAGCTGATTGGAGTTTCAGTTGTTTCTGATTGGTTGAGTTAAACCTCAGTGGGCGGAGCCAAACAGCCACATTTATCTGTCTAAGTAACAGACTGAAGCTCAGTGGAAAAGACAAGAGGTAAGAGAGGAGGAAGATAATATTATGAAGCCTAGCGCTCTGCTGCTAACTGAAACAATACAATCTATCCATACTAAGTTAGCTAGGTTAGCTAGTTAGCTAGCTGACCTTCAAGTTCAAACTAGCCATACTAGCCTATAGCTATCTAGGTAAGCTAGTTAGCTTGCTGCTGACCTTCAACATAATGTCATGGTCATGAATACCATTTTTTTTTGGTCATTTATATGTTTTTATTTATATTTTGACCAGAGTTCCTTCTTCAGGTTTGCCAGTTAGCTAAACTATGGCTCTTTGGCTCCGCCCCCTGAGGTTTAACTCAGTTTAGATTATTTCTGCCTCAGAAAACTAAAACTAAAACTCCAATCTGCGAAATTACAAAAGAGATTTTGCAGCATCTTCAACAAACGTCCCTTTTCTCGTATCAATGCGGTGAAAAGGTTTTCATGGGTCGCTGGTTGTTTGTGTACAAGGTGGTTTGCTACTGGGAGGCTAACGCTAACCTGGAGTCCCTCATGAAGGATTATCAATATATCTGTGGTCGTTAAGCTACTGTGCCTTACTGTGCTATATTGAACATTTAGAAAAGCTGGTATTGATCGGTCTAAACATTTAGGTTACGTTCCAGTTTGTCCTGTCTATATGTTTACAAGTCCTTGTCAGTGTTTCATCCTGTAAATAATCAATCAAGACATATTAATGTGAAATTCCGTCCTGTCTGCAGTCTGTCA
>OMLI01036171.1:0-11197 GCA_900302605.1 Rondeletia loricata
GGACCCCTATCTGAAGCGAGTGCGAAGTGAGAACAACAGGTACCTCAGCTGGCAGAAGCAGAGCTCCAGCCAGCAGGGGGTGGTGTGGCACCACTGGAAATCTCTCCGCAGGCTTTTGACCAGTGAGAGAGGAGCCTGGGCAGACAGGTATGACAGCTGGGCAGACAGGTATGACAGCTTGGGCAGACAGGTATGACAGCTAGGCAGACAGGTATGACAGCCTCTGGCTCTCAACCAGTGTGTTTTTTAATTATCTTGGAGAAATAATTCACATTTTACTCCATCTGAGTGGAAACGGTGAATCGCCAATGGCTTCCAAGATCGATTTAGCTTTTTACCTTTACCACAAAAAAATAGTGCAACAATTTGTGTGAGGCTTTGCTATGCTACACATATAAAGAAAGAGGGTTCTTTATATGGATTTATTTTGGGGAACTTTGGGATTTGATTCCCTGCTCTATGAAGGGGAACACTGTTTTCTGCCTGTTCTTCCTCTGTTGCTGTACCTTGCTACAGGACATGCTGGGTTGTAATTTTTCCAATTGCCTGATTTCTGGCTTCAGGGTTCAGCCAGAGGTGAAATGGAAATTGTCCAATGCTGAGACCTACTCAAAGATGCGTCTCAAACTTGTGCCCAACTACAACTATGACACTCACAGTGAGGCCAGCGCCTTGAGGGACAACATGGGTATGTCACTACGTCTGAACACCTTCTTTTTTATTTGGCTGCGCACAAGCAAGGTGTAATGGTACATATGTCCAACTGAAGATGTTTTTATTGTTTCTTGTGCTCTTCCCAACCACAGGAGCTGACAGCCCTCGTAGCTCTGAGCCCCTCCCATTGGCTGTTGCCAAGGAAGCAAAAGTGAGTGACATGGAGGATGATCAGTTAGGGGAGGAAGACCTCGTCTTTTTGGATAACAAGTGAGTCTCTCGTCCTTTGACAATTCCCATAACATTTGTGCCAGATTCTGACGATTACAACATATTTCAGGGTTCCCACGGGCCTTGAACATCTTTGAAAGTATTTGGATTTGAGAAAAATGACCTTGAAGGTTTTTGAAAATGAATGGATAGCCTTGAATGTACTTTTTATTTGATCAAAATATAGCACCCAAACTCATCAGTATTTCTCAGCTCTCTGTAGCTCTCCGTCCTAGGATCAACACTTCACATCCTGAGGAAAACACGATGATGGATATTGATATAGCAGCAGTACAAAATGTGGCCTCTATGGTATTTAGTTTTGACCAAAGTCATGTCTTACCCCAAAACATGCCAATTTTGAGTCCTTGAATTTCACTAAACAAGACCATGAAAGTATTTGACAAGTCCTTGAATTTGTGCGTCTAAGTGAGTGTGGGAACCCTGATATTTGTAAATAGGTTGTGCCAATAAATTGAAATGTTTTCTTTGACTTGAGGGCGGAGGGAGAGGATGAGAGCCAGAAGGAGAAGCTGGTTCTGTCAGAGGACTGTGAGCTCATCACCATCGTGGCAGTCGTTCCAGGTCGTCTGGAGGTTACAACACACCACCTTTACTTCTATGACGGCAGCAGTGAGAAAGAGGAGACAGAGGAAGGTAGGGAACACATCTGATTATGAACATACACTGTAGGGAAGTTTTGATTTAATGTACTTCAAATGGTACCATCAGTAGTGAATCATATTTGTGCCTTCAGGAATAGGGTTTGATTTCAAGAGACCTCTGTCTCAGCTAAGAGAAGTCCATTTGAGGCGGTACAACCTGCGACGCTCTGCTCTGGAGCTCTTCTTCATAGACCAGGCTCACTACTTCATCAACTTCAGGAAGAAGGTGATGCTTGAATCCAGCTCAAATTCAAGTACCTCTGCTTGCTTTACTAGAATGAAACAGATGTTGTGGAAATGATGCTGTGGTGGGATACAAAGTCTCCTCAAAAGTCCACTTTAAGAGCTCACTTTTTTATCTCTGACTTCCTAGGTGCGGAACAAAGTGTATTCCAGGATCCTGGGGCTGCGGCCTCCCAACCTCTTCTACTTTGGCTCCCGCTCCCCACAAGAGCTGCTGAAGGCATCAGGGCTCACACAGGTGCTTTATTCAGTCCACTCTACGCAGCTGAGACATTTTTGTTTGAATGGAGTTTTTAAAGTGTTTGAGACCAATCTAATGTTGATGTTTTCAATAGAAATGGGTATGCAGAGAAATCTCCAATTTTGAGTATCTGATGCAACTGAACACCATCGCTGGACGCACTTACAACGACCTGTCCCAGTACCCTGTGGTAAGTACAGCACATCTCCCCTTACAGTGTGTGCTGCTCCTACATTATCATCGGCTGTATGAATGAAAAGGATATGTGCCACTCCACCTTTTATGCCACCTGTGTATGATGGACTTACAGTATGAGGATGCTTCTTGTTGCTGTTTGTCTGTCTCTCTCCAGTTCCCCTGGATACTGTGTGACTACACCTCTCCAGTTCTGGACCTTGAGGACCCAGCAGTGTTCAGAGACTTGTCCAAACCCATCGGTGTGGTCAACCCCCGCCACGCACAGAATGTCAGAGAGAAGTAAGTGGTATTGAAGACCAGAAATCCAATCCCTTTAATGCAGTATTATTCACCATTCCTGGTAACGGTGAGAAAATCTCAATTTGATTTACTGTGATGTGGTGTTAGTATTATTCTTTTTGTAGCATGTTAATGCCAAGATCTAGTAGTTTTTAAGCCTTTTTTTCCCTATCCATCACTAGGTATGAGAGCTTTGAAGACTCGACAGGCACCATTGACAAGTTCCACTATGGCACACACTACTCTAATGCAGCGGGAGTCATGCACTACATGATCCGCATGGAGCCGTTCACCACCCTGCACATCCAGCTGCAAAGTGGCAGGTGGGTATGGTGACTGGTGCAAGATATTTCATAGAATTTGTCGGTATTCTCTTTCGGCTACATATTTGCTACCCATGTCTTTGTTTAGGTTTGACTGTGCAGACAGGCAGTTCCACTCTGTGGCAGCAGCCTGGCAGGCTCGCATGGAGAGCCCCGCTGATGTCAAAGAGCTCATCCCAGAGTTCTTCTACTTCCCAGAGTTCCTGCAGAACATGAATGGTGAGGAAACCTATTAAAAAAGATATCAGGGGGAAACTGACTGTTTGATTTGCTTAGCCCTGAGAGGTATGGATGATACCATGTTTATATATTTGTGATCTAATACCTGTCTGCTGTATGCTTACTGCAGGCTTTGACCTGGGCTGTCTGCAGATGTCTCAGGACTCGGTGACGGATGCTCTGTTGCCTCGCTGGGCCACATCAAGAGAAGACTTCATCAGGAAGCATAGGAAAGCTCTGGTGAGACAGTGCAAACACACAAAGTCATATTCACTTTACTTAAAGCTATATACAAATGCATTTGTCTTGTGTTGTTAATATACAAAGACAAAAACGATCCACGCTGACAGCAGGTTTGTCGTTGTACGTTTCCCTAGGAAAGTGAGCATGTGTCCAGTCACCTCCATGAGTGGATTGATCTGATCTTTGGCTACAAGCAGAGAGGTGAAGAAGCAGTGGAGGCACTCAATGTCTTCTACTACTGTACTTATGAGGGTAAGACATCGAGTGAACACTATTTCTCATGAGTGTAGGAAGGAACCCACAAACTTGTGAACAAGATGAATTCAATCTGCTTCTCTTTAGCTCCTCATGTCCCATATCATCTTGCATCTAATGCATGAACAGTGTTTCTCTATGTTCTTGTATCAGACTCCTCTCTTGGTTCTTGTTTGGCCCCTCTGTAGGTGCAGTAGATCTGGATGCCATAGCCAATGAGACAGAGCGCAAGGCCCTGGAAGGCATCATCAGTAACTTTGGCCAGACCCCTTGTCAGCTACTTAAGGTTTGACTCCCATCGGACTAATTCACAGCTGCAATACTCCAGGCTTTAGGATTATCCACATAATTCAAATATATATACAGTAGCTTCTCAGCATGAGCAGGAGTGAAACTGTTTGATTTGGGTCTAACCAGAGTTTCATCAATTCCTACCATCCACCTCTCTTTCGCTTGATAGAGGCATTTGTAAAGCTTACTGTATCTAGCTCAGTTTCTGTAGAGTTCTGTTTTGACTTCATAAGTGAATGACTGTTTTGGGGCCTGTTTCCATTTCCAAACAGGAGCCTCACCCTTCTCGTATGTCAGCTGAGAACGCAACTAGGCGGCAGGCCCGCTTTGACACCTTGGCCCCCAATATCTTTGAGCAGCTTGATAAACTACGCCCGTTTGTGGAGGTAAGGCCTAAGTACTTTCAAGTCCAGTAGAACTATATTTTATTGTCATTTCCCCATCAACCCTCTAAATTCATAATTGTTTTGTTTATGTTGTGTGTGTGTGTGTGTGTGTGTGTGTGTGTGTGTGTGTGTGTGTGTGTCAGGTGGTGAGTGATGGCCTTCCTCTGGTCCAGGCAGTGGTACCTAAGAACCAGAATCGCTCCTTCATCATCCAGGGCTCAGATATACTGGTAAGGTCCAGGTTGAAACTCCCACAAGGGCCAATTGGGATACTCAACACAACCGTATCAAGACAATATAGTGATTCCGCTTGACTAGTTGAGAGTTTCAATTATTTTCATACACGTGCTTACGCTGCTCTCTCTCTCCAGGTGACTGTGAGTGCAAACGGTTTGATAGGGACACACAGCTGGCTGCCATTTGACAAAAACATTGCCAACTACTTCACCTTCACTAAGGACCCCACTGTGACCAATCCCAAGTGAGTGCCCTCAGAGAGCTTGCCATATAAGTGAACCCCATGTCAAAGAGAATACAGTTTTTTGTAGATTAAGAAATGATGTGATAAATAACAATGGGGAAAATTGTTGAATAAATAATGATGCAGGCTTGTCATGATCGGGCTGATGAATGTCAAACATGATTTTGGACATCCTGATATACTGTCTGTAACATATCTGTCCACCACGACCCTTTGTAGTTGTGTGGCCATTAGTTGGTGCAGCAGAATATTGCGTTTCTCTGTTTACGTCTTCAGATGATAGCATGAAGTATGGCCAACATTAGCTGACACTAAAGAACAGGAACAACTTGCTTAATACTAAGCAATTTGTGAGACACTCTTTCCATTTTTCTTGTGGATGTGTTTTTTGTTTTTTTTTACATTCAGGAATCCTCAACGCACCTAATTCAAGTTTAATTTTTTACAACATTTCAAAAGTTTGCATAAAATTCTCTTGACAGTTGGATGGAAGCATACCTTATGATATCTCTCTAGCTGGTCTTGTTTTTGTCTGTGAGACTTCAAAGCCGTATTTAATTAATTGAAAAATCTGTTTGTGATTGGTTTAATGGACTTTAATTTAAACGTACCATGAACATGGATCGCATAAACACTGAATAAATCAGGATGAGAACCATTTGAACACTGGGTTTCACACGGCTTGTAATTCACAAATGCCATGACGGTTTAATGTGGTGATTATAAATCTCTTCCACATTTTGCCACAGCTCACTCTCACTTCTTGTTTCAAACTTGCTTTGATCCCCCCAACCCTGCTGTGTGGTGCAGAACACAGCGTTTCCTGACTGGGCCCTTCTCCCCCGGCGTGGAGATCAATGCTCAGGTGCTGGTGGTGTCCAACGATGGTCGTCTGCTGTTCAGCGGAGGCCACTGGGACTGCAGTCTCCGTGTCACCCAACTGGGCAGGGGCAAGCTGGTGGGCAGGATCTGCCGGCACATTGGTGAGCTCTTATTGTCATAGCTGATGAATGTCTAAGTCGTAATGTTGACAATTGTTTGTGACTCTTTGTTGTTGTTATGCCGTATTTCTGTGTTATACGAAGATGTTGTTACTTGCTTGGCTCTGGATCTCTGTGGCATCTACCTCATCTCCGGTTCAAGGGACACATCCTGTATAGTGTGGCAGGTTCTACAGCAGGTAAATATTGTCATATTACTCTGTCTGTGTTTAAGCTCATTCACACGGTTGTACACATATACATATTTACTGGCTGGCAGGCTAAAAGTGGAGGCTACACATATGGAATCTCCCTTCTGTCCTTCAGGGTGGCTTCTCCAGTGGCCTGTCTCCTCGGCCAGTGCAGGTTCTCTGTGGACACGACCAGGAGGTCACCTGTGTGGCCATCAGCACTGAACTGGACCTGGCTATCTCAGGGTCAAAGGTGAGAGGACAGACGCCAGAAGAGGTGTCACACTGTATGCACAGTAATAAGCTGGCTAAAAAACACTGAGTTTGATCATTGAGCATGTTTGTGGGGCAAGTTAGATCACTAAGTATCAAAATAATAATGATTCGGAGTGGTTAACTTGAACTCTGGAGTGTTTACTTTGTGTTTGTTTGGGCAGGTGAGAACAATGCCATTCGAACTTGGGTGCGCACACTGCTACCTGCAGTGTTTGTTAGAAGTGAGAATGTAATCTGTACCAACCACAGGACATGACCCCAAAATGTGCAGTTTTATTGGTATGAGGAGACAAAGGTCGACATCTGATAGGCAGTGGTAACAAAATGAACCGAGAGCAAACCGTAGTCTGGACTGGCGCTTATGTGTTCTTACCTGGTATGAACATCAGAGAAGGTAAATTACGGCAAACAGCACAGACAAGTCCATCATGCTTAGCTAAAGTTACAGGGACTGGAATTGGATTTGTTTTTTACTCCCCTTGCTGCCAAAATCTGTTGCCTCGCAGGACCAAAACTCCAATAAAGGAGCTACTTGTGAGTCCATGTGACGTTTGTTTACAAGCCCTGCTTTGCTTGTAATTGGGCAGTGTGAACCTAAACAAACCAAATACAAAAACGCAACAAAGTAAACTTCTCCACTATGGTTCGGAACAAAGAAAACAAACTGTAGTTGTGATCGCACCCTGACTGACCCTTACTTACTGTTCACTGTGTGTCAGGATGGCACTGTGATCGTGCATAGTGTCCGTCGAGGCCAGTTCCTGCGAACGTTGCGGCCTCCTGGTGAGAGCTGTGTGCCAGCCCACATCTCTGAGCTCCAGGTGGGCATGGAGGGCCACATTGTGGCACAGACCTCTCTGGAGGGACGCTCCACAGGGAAGGTATAGAGCATGCATGCATATACAGTGCATATACAAACACAGACAGAGACACATACTCAAACAAGTTTCTCAGCCTGCTTATGTCACTCACTCACTATACACATTCTGTTTATTCATACAGGGCAAGTACTCCCTCCATGTTTACTCAGTAAACGGCTGTCTGCTGTCCTCCTTCACCATGGAGGAGCAGGTGACTGCTCTCCACCTGGTGTCTGACTGCGTCATCGTGGGCACCGTACTGGGCAACCTCCACATAAGAGATTTGTGCAGGTAAAGGAACCCAGGACTTAGTGTGCAGTTCATTATAATGTTGCCCAAGTTGAATATGGAGTGATATCATGAATTGATACAAAACTTAAAGTCTGGAAAGCTTGTGCTAAAAGTGAGGCCTGGGCTCTAAATGTTGTTTGAACTATTCCTTTGTTTGACAGCCTGGATCTTGTGGTAGCGCCCCCCCTGGCCTTGAAGGTGCCTGTGAGGAGTGTGTCTGTGACCAAAGAGTTCAGCCACATCCTAGTGGGCCTAGAGGATGGGAAGCTAATTGTGGTGGGGGCAGGGAAGCCAGAGGAGGTGAGAACTAGGGCATCAAGTGAGTGGGATATGTGGGGGTGGGGTGGGGGGTAATCATGTGCTAACTACTTGTTGAAAACAAGTTTATTCAGATTATAATTATGGCTCTTTAGTCTAACATCTTTCTTCAGTGTTAGGCCTTTTCACAGTGTCAGCACTCAAGTGACGAGCAACATGTTTTTCCTCCTCGTCTCAGGTGCGTTCAGGACAATTCTCCCGTCGCCTGTGGGGCTCCACACGGCGCATCTCCCAGGTGTCCTCAGGTGAAACTGAGTACAATCCCACCGAGAATGCTGGCAAATGAGATGACCCTATATACTGCAGTGGTGGAGGAATTCCAAGGACTCTGCAGGCTGCAGAAAGATGGCACCGCCAAGATGCTCGCTAGACCCAACGAGGCCTTCGTCAGCCGACTCAACAAGCTGGGAAACTATCATTCTCAGCCACCGATCTCTCTGAGAGAGCAACTATACACTGAGCACTTTTTTCTTCTTAAGGGATTCAATATTTTAATGCAGTTTTGTGCTGTTTTTAATCAGCATCATTCCAAAGAGTGGCCTTGTTTTGTGGATGGAGAAGAGTTCAGTCTTTGAGGTTGTGAACTGCTGTGTGACAATATACTGTATGTAGTGAGTCACATTTCAGGGGCGTTGACTCACACTGGTGCAGGCACAGCCTCCGACACAAAGAGAGAACTGATGTGAACTCCCCATGCTCCCTGTTCCTGACTCCTTTCTTGTCAGAGGAACAGCCTGCCTTTCCTGTCGGTTAAAATGTTCCAAAGCTGTTGTTTGGCAATGGCACCTTCTTAAAACTCCTTGAAACTTGAAAACGAAATGTTGCTCGAGATTTCCATATTGCAATACTGGTAAATACCACAAGAGGGTTGGCTTTTTCTGTGTACATGTGTGAGTGGAAGACACAGGGTAACTGTTCACTAGTAGTGAACCAGTGCTGTGTTATTATCACTAGTGGTTAACATCAGGATTTACTGATCCGTGGTCAGTACCCAGGGGGATCCTTGCACCAGAAAACAGTGTATATTTCTGCATTCCTTAGGCCCTAAGCAATGTTAAACTGTTACAATTAAAGCAATAATTGCTTTGATGGTCAAGTATGTGAAATACATTCACTTTTTATCACGATTGTGGAGCTTGGATGCAATGAAACTCGAGGGGAGAAGCCTTCTATTGCCTTACAGAATGGAGAAACGGCCATTGTTTTACAAATGCATAGTTGCTTCTATAATAGTTTTGTTACTACTCTACTCACCATATTACTATATCCCTGTTTTATTTGTTCTGAAAAGTGCCTTTTGCATCTTGTATCTTGAGCCATGTACAAACACTGAATTCCAATCATCTATTTGTTCCTTTGTACCAGCTCTGTTTAAGATCACTGTTTATCACATTTGTTGCTGGTGATCTGGTTTTAACACACCTTATTCTAATACGACTCAGATGTGGATGAGATAAGATGTTGTCTTGCCTGTGTGTTGTTAATTAACTTGGTAAGCTGTTGGTTGGATGCACATACTTGCCTACACTGGTATCGTATTATTTCTGAAGCACTGAAAATGTTTGAAGAGACGATGACTGTGAAGCACATGAGCAGAAAGTCTCTGAGAGTGAGCGGAGGAATTTACTTCCTGCCAGCTCCTCTGCTGTGGTTTGAGCAAGTTAGTTGATATGCGCTGTCATGATGGGAGCGAAACAAAGGGAACTGTTTGGGCAAATGCAATAGCAACAAAATGGTGCACACATACAAACTACCAAGTCTTTGTAAGTGATGCTTGGAATAACAACCTACATTTGAAACGTTGACTACTTACCATTTATTTGCTGTGCACCCTGGAAAAGTCATGAACACATTCGGGTCGTGTAAAATCACATTTTATTCAAATCATCCGACTGTAATGTGAGAAACTGTCTTATTAAGCGGGCGTGTCTGTGAGACAGTCCACATACATGGAAAGGACTGTTTGCATAAGCAGCAGTTCAAGTACATATTTGATATACAAATAACTCAGTTTGCTCATTTGCATACTGATATCTGTTTATATAACACTGTGTTGTTTTTCTCTAAATGTTACGAATGTAATATTTCACTGAACTATGCAGCAACGCTCAGAGCCTTCGATCTAGTCACTGGAGCTCATAGTGCAGGCTTCCTTTCATAACTGGAATCACACAGCTCAGTCCTTTACCACCGACTAGGTCACTTCTGTTGTGTACATGCTGTATGTATCTGATATAAATTGTTCAAGTGTCCTCATTTAGACCCTTCTTAATCCTACAGAAGCCTTAAGTTAAGGCCAGCACTGCCTTGAATTTGGACCTGTTCCACCTCTGTTTAACCCCTAGCATTTAGCATTTCTATTGTTCTTTGAAGATGTTGAAAATACACTTGCTTTTGAAAAATCGAGCAGCCTGCGTTCCTTGTAACTTAACCATGACAATGAGAATCATGTGATACCGTTCTGTTGTTTGCCTGTATGTCTGTCTATCTCTCTGTCCACTTATCTGCCTGTATAGCTGTCCGTCTGTCTTTTGAACAAAGTGTGCAGTTGCATTCATAGTCTTAGTGCTCTGAGAAGGGGAATACTTCATTGAAATTGCCCTAAAAAGGCCAAAATTGTGACGCGGACTTCACAGGCTTCGATTCAGCGACCCCTCTTTTCCATGAACCACAACCCATATCCTGAGGATGATTGCCCATTATTGAAAAATGAGCTCTGATTCTTCTGTGAACCACAGTGGGAAGGAAACTGATATGCTGCCACAACATAGATCCAACTCTACTGTAATCCTTGGCTTGCATGTGTCTGTGATGTTAACCCTATTAGAGTTGAAAAGGTCACAGTGAGCAACAGCGCATTTACTTAAAGAGGAGACTTTGATCTCCTGGTGGGCCGAACATCCTGTCAGCCTCCCCATAAACACCTCCAGGGGTACAATTCACTGTGTCATGGAGGAAAGGGCTGGGGGAGGTGGGGGTGATAAAACGGGCCTGTAGACCCCCAGTCAATACAAGCCAGAGAATGGCGAATAAGGGAAGTAGAGTAGGAGGGGGGGGGAAGAGGGATACAGTGACTGCCCTGCCTCTGATGTGGCCCCGCTGACAATGGTGGGAGGGGCTGACACCTCGCTCTCGGTTATTGGCGGTATCTCCCTCTGACCTCTCTAGACCTGAGGGCAGGCCGGGGGACTGATGGGAGGGGATGACTATCGTGAAATCCCGCAATTTCGGTGTTGTCCGAGTTGTTCCTGCTAAGAACCACAACAACCCTCAAACAGTCCTCCTTCAATGACCCCAGCCCTCCCCCTTTCCCCTCTGGTCTGTTTCTCCTCGGCCAGAGGATGAGAAGATCATGTTTTTTTTTTTATGGCTGCCAGTTCTCACCCATGTATGAGCACAGAGGAGGTTACAGTAAAGAGTCTGTATTGGGTTTAGGGTCTGGTTGCAACTGAACTTGTGTGTTTTTTATAATTTGTTTGATTATGCCATAGCCATTTGTTCCAGTGAATGACAATGAATCCTTATAATATATA
>OMLI01036185.1:0-10235 GCA_900302605.1 Rondeletia loricata
TTTTCCCTACTAAACTAGACTAGGTAAAAACCTCGTATATGACTGGACTCAGGAGCCCAACCCATCTAGACTAGGTAAAAACCTCGTATATGACTGGACTCAGGAGCCCAACCCATCTAGACTAGGTAAAAACCTCGTATATGACTGGACTCAGGAGCCCAACCCATCTAGACTAGGTAAAAACCTCGTATATGACTGGACTCAGGAGCCCATTCAACCCCTCTCTCTTGCAATGTCCGTGGTTTGGAATGATGAGGACCATATTGACTCAACCCCTAATCACGTGATTTCTGCTAGTTTGCACATAAATAGCAAATATCCACACCAGCGAGCGGCCAGCCATTTTCTTCTCTTCTTCTGTTCTACATTGTCACGGCGAAGCGCTGTATTTACTCACTACTGCCACCTACATTGAACAGGTTTGAAACACCGTTAGCTGTAATTTACTCACTACTGCCACCTACATTGAACAGGTTTGAAACACCGTTAGCTGTAATGCGTTCCTCCAAGGTGGCAGTAGTAGTAGAAGAGAAGAAAATGGCTGGCCGCTCGTTTTCATGTGGCCTGAAGGCATCACAGGGAAGGACAACTTTAGATAACATTTTCCAAAAATCAAGGGTAAATTAAGCTGGATTAGTCTGCCTGCATCTAGGCAAGCTTAGAATTTTGAAGCATTGTATGGAATATGAATATGAAAAGTATGATTTTGAAGATATTAGGCCTACTAGTCATGCCACACTTGTTAGGTAATGTAGGAACTGCGTAGTCCTAGCCTACAAGCTTTTGTTTTTGTATTCTTGACTCTTTTTGATGAGCTTTTTGGTTTCTTACATAATGTTATTACGCTTGCTTTGAACGTCTTACAGTGGCATGTCTTTAGTTCTTTTGTGGTTGAAAAATATTTAAAAGATTAAGATGGAATGTCACTTGCAGTCTAAAACCCAACAACTAGCGCTGGGAAAATATTGCAGTTGCTAAACTAAACAAAGTCAGATCAGCAATCTTGTTAATCTCCAGGTGGTCTATATGCTGTTGTGCCTCATTTCATTAGTTGTTAAATTTGTGATCTTATTGAATGTGTGTTCTGGACATTGAAATTCTATTTAGTTTGACTCGTTTCAATAAATCCATTGTTAAACCTGTCTTTGTGTTTCTATTATTTCATCCAGATCCTATTTGTCTGTAATTTTCAGATGGCTATTGTAAACAGCCTAGCATCTGTGTTGGTGTTGGTGGGTGCAGATGTTTTCCCACTCAAATTAAGGCTCTAATCAGGTGTTTTTCTTTGTCTTTGCTGTCTTGCAGGAATGTTAACTCTAGGCTTTACTAGACCAGAGGCCTGCATCCTCCTCTAAAACTAGAACGACCTCGGTGCCGGTGGCACACCCTAGTGAATTTGACCTGACGGTGGATACTACAGCTTCCATCCAGACAGCAAACCAAAGGAGATCATTTCCATTGCTCTTTTTATCGATTAAACCCATAACATTGACTCTTTCTAGTCCTTTTTTGCAAGGTTTTTTATGGTTGTGAACTTACTTTCTAACAGAGGCTGTTACAGTAATCTGTAAAAATGGGTCCTGGAATGGAGGCAGCTGACATTGCTGTGATAGCACTGTATTTTGTCCTGGTGCTATGCATCGGGTTCTTTGCCATGTGGAAGGCCAATCGCAGCACGATAAGTGGCTACTTCCTGGCTGGACGCTCCATGACATGGATGGTGATTGGCGCATCACTCTTCGTGAGCAACATTGGCAGTGAACATTTCATAGGCCTGGCCGGGTCAGGAGCAGCAAGTGGCTTTGCTGTAGGAGCATGGGAATTTAATGCACTTCTACTACTGCAGCTGCTTGGCTGGGTGTTCATCCCTGTGTATATCCACTCAAGAGTCTACACCATGCCTGAGTACCTGTCGAAACGCTTTGGAGGCAACAGGCTGAAGATTTACTTTGCTGCCTTGTCGCTGCTACTTTACATTTTTACCAAGCTGTCTGTGGACTTGTACGCTGGAGCTCTCTTCATTCAGGTGTCACTGGGGTGGAACCTTTATCCTTCCATAATCGTACTCATCAGTATGACTGCACTGCTCACTGTCACTGGGGGATTGGTGGCAGTAATGTACACTGATGTCCTTCAGGCAGTGTTGATGATTTGTGGAGCCCTCACCTTAACCATAATCAGCCTAATCAAGGTCGGTGGGCTGGAGGGCGTCAGGACTAAGTACATGCAGGCGGTTCCCAATGTATCTGCTATATTGGCAAGTGGAAACTTCTCCTATTCTCCCTCCTGCCGCATTGAGCCCAAGCCAAACTCGCTGCACATCCTTCGAGGTCCTCTGGATGAGGACATCCCCTGGCCAGGCTTCCTTCTCGGCCAAACCCCAGCTTCCATTTGGTACTGGTGTGCAGACCAGGTCATTGTTCAGAGGGTACTTGCAGCAAAGAACATTGCTCACGCTAAGGGTGCTACGCTCATGGCTGGATTTCTCAAGGTCCTGCCCATGTTTGTCATCGTCATTCCAGGTATGATCTCTCGCATCCTGTTCCCAGACGAGATAGCCTGCATTGGGCCAGAGCATTGCTTGTCTGTGTGCGGTTCTCAGGCTGGCTGCTCAAACATCGCCTACCCACGCCTGGTCATGTCTGTGATGCCCGTGGGACTGAAGGGTCTGATGATGGCAGTTATGATCGCCGCCCTGATGAGTGATCTTGACTCTATCTTCAACAGTTCAAGCACCATCTTCACCCTGGACATCTACCAGAGTGCTCGGCGGGGGGCATCCCAACGCGAGCTGCTGCTTGTGGGCCGCCTGTTTGTGGTGTTTATGGTGTTAATTAGCATTGCCTGGGTCCCCGTCATTGTTGAAATGCAGGGTGGACAGACATACCTCTACATACAGGAAGTTGCTGGCTACCTGACTCCACCCATTGCTGCCCTCTTCCTGCTAGGTGTGTTCTGGAAGCGCTGTAATGAGAGAGGTGCATTCTGGGGCGGCATGACCGGTTTCACACTAGGTACTCTACGCTTGATCCTGGCATTTACCTACCGTCAGCCTCCCTGTGACCAGCCAGATAATAGGCCTGCCTTCATCATCAGTGTCCACTACATGTATGTGGCTACTGGGCTGTTCTGGATTTCAGGGCTGGTGGCTGTGGTGGTCAGTCTCTGCACCGCTCCACCAGAGAAAGAGCAGGTTCGCACCACCACAGTATGGGGGCTGCGCAACATTGAAAAGGTTCCCCAGAAGGACCGAGAGGAAGTATACAGGCTGACTGAGGAGAACCAGTGTAAGGGCAGTGCAAGTCTCCATAAAGAAATGCCTCCAGATGTCCAAAACACAAGGTGTCTGGATGGGGCGGACATCAAACTCCTGGTCCCATCCACTGACCATGACCCAGAAGCCCCCATCATGGAGACATCCCCAGCAACCACCCCTGGAGAAGGAGTTGGTAGTGGAAAGGTGGAGATGATCAGAGCAGAGGAAGGCTGCCGTAGTAATAGGGAGAAGGGCAGGTGCCTGCGTTTGCTGGACTGGTTTTGTGGGTTTAAGGAGGGAACACAGAACATCCAGCCAAAAGTGCTGGAGGAGGAGGAAAGACTCATTGCAGAGATGCTGTATGAGCCACCTAGAGTTAAACTGCTTCTCAACGTGGGCCTGCTACTCGTCATCTCTTTGGGCATCTTCATGTTTGTTTATTTCTCACTGTAGTTTTAGCCAGCACTGAACTAAGGAGGATTGGTGTGGGGGTTGTATGTGGGTGGAAGTTATTTTAGAGGTGGAGGCTGTTACAACGGTGCAGTTGAATTTTCTGTAATATTTACACTTGGCTATTGTAGCTCTCCAACAGGGATTCTAAGATTATTCTAATCATTTTTTTAAAAAATGATTGAAGCTTCTCCACCATTATTAAACAAATAAATCCTTTTATACTGTAAAGCTTATTTGGCACTGGCGTGCCAATTTTGTATAGCGCTTATTGTTAATCCTGTAGGGCTGCTCCTGACTAGTCAGGATGGGTTAAATGCAGAGGACAATTTTCACTCTTTCTGCTGTAAAAGGTATTGAATGATGTGACAAAGAAACCTTGATTAAGAATATCTACTGGGATTTTTAGAATTGTTGTACTCTTAAGTTAATTTAATATTTGCCTTATTTGACATATGCACTTTGTTTTGTATGGTGAATAACAAATGTATTCTGTGATTAAAGCTTCTTTTTTTTACCACTGTTGTTGACAGTGACTAAGTTTCAGGTAAAGCATGCATATTTTTCTCAATGTCTCTGTAGTAAATCATAAATTCATTTTAGGTTTCTGCCAATGTACCGTGATTATTACAGCATATCAGTAGCCCTTCAAGTATATGATTTGTCTTTAATGTTTATAGTGTGCTGACATGTCATTTCAAAGTGGTTAGCAAAGTAACTATTGAGTGTCCAGTACTTTTATGGAGAGAATATGGGGAAATTATATCCAAGCCTCTCTCTTATACGGGGACCATTACAAAGGTTATAAAACAAGCCTTTACTCAGATATTCACCCTACATCTCATTCCTCAGTGCAATTGGAAATGCTAAGAAGCAGTGCTTCTCTGCTGGTGTTACATGTGACCATGTTATGATGTTTTTGGTGATTAATATAGGCCTATTCATCAAATTGATTTGATTTAGCCTGTTGGAGAGGCACATCAAAAATGTTATATCGTGTCAAGCCTATGTATCTGGGAAAACGTATCTATTTTAGAGCAAGAAAAATGGAACAGAAAAAGCACAAGACTCGATGTTGCTCATGTCACATTGGTATCCTTGCTCAAAATGAATTTCTTTCCATCCATAGAGAAAAATTGCTTAACTTTATAGTATGTTACATTTTGATTGGCTGTTCAGTGAGTAGTCACTGTTATTGTTTCAGTCATGTCTGGAGCTATATTGCTGTTTTGTAGTTTATAAATTACATCTTCTGCTACTGTGTTTGGTTTGATCATGTTTATGTGGCTCTATAATGTGTTTAATTTAAAAACCAACATAGTTTTTTTATGCACTATTATTGTACCCAAATAAAAAGCCAGTACCAATGGTCATTATTCTGTATCAGTTCATATTTTATGCATATTTCACATTTTATGTTTATCATCTTTTGAAAACTTTGCTTGTGAAGTCTGTTATTTTGTGTTAATAGGTTGTTCAGTATATTTCAGGGCTCATTGGATTACCCACAATATACATGTCATATATTAGGCTATCCTTGTGTATCTACTGTGTGTTATTGTGTTTCTGGTGCACTGCCGTGCTGAACTGTCATTTAATCTTATTTCAAGTGCATCATTTATAAACCTCTTCTTACCACATGTGTCTTAGTGTGCAATGCTGAAGCAAAAAAATTAAATAAATCTAAGAGTTGAGTTTTTAGTACTGAACATTTTGTGCAGTGAATACCACACCTGTTTAAAGCCATGTGATAAATCAGTTAGCTTAGCTGTGTAGTATATTTTTAGCTAATCTTGAGCTGCATATCAACAGAATCATAATGCAAAGTTGAAATGACATTTCAGACGTTTGTCTGCTCTTGTTGCAGGGTTAGCACGTCACTGGATGAGCTTACTCATAACATTATCAAGGGTAATTTGGCCAGGTGCATAAAGTTGCGGCCTTCTGGATTGATGTCATTACTTTATCGGTTCCCTTCCCACAGTGTAAGGTGTTCAAACATCAACATCCTCCCCCCAGTCCACACAAGAAGGAAGAAAGCTAACTTTGTGCATTGTATTGTGGAATTGGACTGGGGAGTTGAATGACCTCAGTCCAGAAAGTCAATGTCACAATGTGGCAGGTCCATCTTTATCAATGTCGGGCATAAATTATGCGTTAGATTGAACGTTAGATTGATAGATGATGATTGGTGTGTGGAGAGGAGCTTTAAAACGTTTGTTTCCTTTTTGAGAGAAAATACATTATTTTTATGGAGTTTTGATTGAAAATCAATAAAGTTTCTGTGGAGATGAAAAGCCAAATGCGTTTTCATTCTTCATGTTTTGAAGTGCAATGAGAAGGACTTAAACAGTTGGACAGTTTGAGAGCACTTGCTTTTACACAGCACTGGTTGGTTTATAGTGGGCAAAGAAGGACATTTTGATCAATTATTTTGGAACATTTACATTTACAAGTGCATTTAAACTTTAAAGAATGTATCATTGATTTGATGTGTACTTTCAGTTAAGCTGATTTGCTGACTTAAAATGTTGCATTATGTTGTATCAATGACAAGTAGATGGACATTCTGTAACTGGCATATCAAATGGGGTGCATTCTTTTTTCCATTTTCAGTGACAAATATCTCATAAATGAGTTGTGGGAAATGTGTTGAACATCCATTATAATAAAATTGTGAGGTGTTTTGAATGATCATATTTTTCTTCCTTGACGTCAGCCAGATTAGTTGTGGACTCATCCAACACTTTGCGGTTGATGTTGATGTTGGTGATGACAGACACTCATTTTATTAAAACTCCTGAATAACTGCAGTGTTTGCCACTGTGACATTTTCAACTTGTTTCTCTATGAGGAAATGGCTTTGAGATAAAATTGGAAGAAGCAAGAAGGAATGCATATTGTAAGGGCCTAAGTAGTATTAATAAAATAACCCTCCAATTCAATGTTTCTGTTATTTTTGCCCTTGGTTACATAAACCCCAGCTAGGCCTTTAATTAATCTGCTCAGAAGCAACAGAAGATTGGGTGATACACAAGACGCAGCCAATCAAAAAGTGTCTCACAAATCTCCACTCTTAAGACTTTAGCCCCATACATCTATTCTTGTCCTCTGTCCCCCAACCCAATACTTTGCTTGAACATTCCCAGGATCTTTTTGTGGACAGCGTTAGTGTTAACATTCCAAATCACTCCCAGATATTTATAGGAAGACACAATTTCAACCTCCTGGTCTTTGATTAGGACAGGACTCTTCTCCTGAAATCAGTGACCAACTCCTTGGTTTTGTTGATGTTGAGCTCCAGGAAGTTGTCATCACACTGTATGCAAACATATGGTTAGACAATGTGTTAACTATTACAGTATGTCTTAGAGTGACACATTCCACACTGCTGAATTCACCTCTACTCTTTCAATGAGCTGTATTCCCATTTATACAGTGACTCATATCACTGGTGTCCTATGAGCCCACATATCAGCAAGTTCAAATGTAGAGCACACACTCCACAGTTCTGCGACTGGCAGTTGGAAATATACACTCACCGGCCACCTGCTCGTCAACGCAAATAGCTTGCTCCTCCAAACAGCGAATCATGTGGCAGCAACTCAATATATAAAGCATGCAGACACGGTGAAGTGGTTTAGTTTTTTGTTTGACCAAACATTAGAATGGGCAAGATGCGACTGACTGTGGTATGATTGTTGGTGCCAGACGTGGTGGTTCCAGCATCTCAGAAACAGCTGCCCTCCTGGGATTTCCACACACTACAGTCTCTAGAGTTGACAGAGAATGGTACGATAAATAAAACACATCCAGTGAGCGGCAGTTCTGTGGCCGAAAACACCTTGTTAATGAGAGAGGCCAGAGGAGAATGGGCAGACTTGTTCAAGCTAACAGAAAGGCCACAAATGCTCAAATAACATCTCTTTACAACAGTGGTGTGCAGAAGGGCATCTCTGAACACACAAGTTGTTGGCCCTTATGATAAATGGGCTATTACAACAGATGACCAGCCGGTACTAGATAGTGGCCGGTGAGCCTTGCAATGCCTTTTTACTGAACTGACCAGCCTGTAACATTTCTCAGTACCTTCTCTGTCCCTCACCAAGGCACTGCACGTGTGGTATTGTACAGATGGATAGCTCTCAGGTAATAGATAGTCTACCTGTGCGAATTAGTTGAGCTTGTGGTCTCTAATTGTATCCGTGCTGCTGGGTGGTAGTTGAGCTCCCACTGTTGTGTCAGTGTTATCTCACATCATTGCAGTACCTGGGCTCAACACACTTTGAGTTTGACAGCCTAGTAACTCTGATTGGTTTAGAGTTTTGGTTTCTCTGATCAGCCCCCCTCTCTTGCACAATTTACATTGTCCTCCACCAACCCCCACCCATCTCACATCTCACACCCTCCCTCTTTCCCAAGAGGAAACCAACGATATTTTCCTTGTGGAAAAGTACTGGCATTCAGGCCTTGCTTTGTTCATTGTCTATTTTTTCGACAGTGAAAACAAGAACAATAGTCTGAAACAAATCATCCAAATGGCCTCACAACGTTGGTATAATGATACTATTAGATGTAATGACTTTGGCTGTATGCATTCAGTGCTGTCAATAACAATATGCATAAAACATTTATTATGTGACTATTTATTATCTGGGCTTGCAAATATAATGCTAAAATATGACCTGTCCAAAAACTGCATTAAAAGCCAAAGGTAGGTTTGCATTAAGATTCACCGATTACATATCTCAGCAGAATATTATAATACCCCCTCTAGAATAACAATATATCAGATGCCAGCTGCTTGCTCAACTCTGAAGTTATGACTGGTTGTCGTGGAGATGCCCCTGAGAGGGAGGACGGGAATCCACTCAAGGTCTGGTTCTGACAACAGAGAGGCAGCAACAAAAGTACCAATCACGTCACAGTCTGGCTAGACGGGGATAAGAGATGGTTAGATGTCTGAATGTCTTGCATTTGTCCAGGCAGCTAAGGGGTGGGGGGTTGTGGGGGGAAGGCCTGCTGCTCTCTCTCATGGAGATAACTTTGTAAATTGGCTGAGAGAATCCAATACCTAGAGACTACAGGAGCATAGGTATTGCACCCTGCCCCTAAGAAAATCATTAGAGATAAGGGTATTGATGCATTATATCGGTATTGAGTAACAGATCATTTAATATTGTGTTTTCTGTATTCCTATTAATTATGTTATGAATTATCTTATGAATAACATTATGGTGGCAGGGTGGCCTAGTAGTTAGTGAGGCCATCCTGCAAATGAAAAGTCACAGGTTTGATCCCTGCAACAACCAATGAGTGCTCATCAACAACAACCATGTGTCCTGTTGAAGTGATCTTGAGCCAGACAACATATCCCTCCTTCACTGTCACTCAGTTGTACATGTTGTTCTGGATAGAGAACATCCGCAAAATGCATGTAAAATGTTATAAAAAGCAACGTTTATTTAGTTTGTTTTTCTCAAGTCATGAGTAATGCCTGTTTGGTCTTTTCTGACCCCAGTCAGTGAGCTGTCGGCTAATCAGCCAATTGGAAAGCGTAAACACGTCACTGTAATTCCCATTTATTGGGGCGACGGAATGGAAGCAGCCATGTAGGGAATGTGGTGTGACCTTTCAAATATACAGCAAACACAGTCAATGCATTCCTGTCATTCCCCACACACAACCTACCAACTAAACTATGGCGGCATGCCTGGGATTCTGGCATTAATCCGTGGAATAGGGCTTCAATGGCAAAGGGAAATATTTACCTCCCTTAGGAATAACAGCAGGAAGAATAGACTATCTAGGGACATGGGAATGCATGAGAATCAATGAAGGACTTAGGGCCTTTTCCCTTCATTGCTCTATTGGGTAAAACCTTTCAGGGACAACAACATTCTTGATCTTTGACAACAGCATGGCTCCTCCCTTAAGTGTCATGTGTAAACTGCTGACAAAGAGGGTGCTGATGTGGAAGCTGTGAGGCAATGTTGTGAAACAGACTGTTGTAGCTGTGAGGGAGTGAAGTGTGGTTGTGGGAGTGGCCGAGGGTGTGGGTGTGGATGTAAGTGACAGATGCAGCATAAATGTATGTTGAGTCAGTGTATTACATGGGGATGTGAAATTTGGGTCTGGATGCTGAGGATTGTTTGTCAGTGTTTCTGTATGTATATATATGTTTGTCTCTTGGGGGGGGGGATAATTTGATTAGTGTGGGTTTCAATGGAGTGTTAGTGTTATAAATGTGGTCTAAATGCTGTTTCAGAGGCTTTTCCACCCTGACAAGAATACAATTCTGGGGGAAACACTGAATACTTGTATTTTTTGGCATGAGCTACGCTACGCATAAGGATCAAGCCATTTTAGAACAAGAGCAGTCAGAGAGATTGTAAGTAGAACCCGCCCGCGTCAGTGTTTTTGTGGCATCCGGTGACCTGCGACCTTGACCTTTGACCTAAAATTTTGAAAAAAATCTCCAGCCTAGGTGCGAACATATGGTATCACCATGTGAAGTTTCATAACAATC
>OMLI01036197.1:0-12095 GCA_900302605.1 Rondeletia loricata
TGTGTACACGTTTTCATACATGTGTATGGTCATGCATGTGTGCAATATATTACATTAGCTATGTGTTTATGACATCCCAGAGCTGGTAGAGAGTTGTTTTGTTCAGGTCGTTGTTGGTGTGATTTGATTCAGACCTGTTGAGAGCGGGTCCAATGCGGAACAAGCCAGAAGGAGCCAGGTTCTCCAGGACTGTGATGAGAGTATGGAGTTGGTCACCCAGCCGTGCGCCTCCTGTTGGACTGGACAGGGTCACTGTGAAGGTTTCATTCACTTCAGGCTCAGCATCCAGTACAGCCCAGATCTCCAGCGTCTGGAACAACACACACCAGGCTCAGGCAATGCTTCGGACAAATACCATTTTTCATATGCTGTTTCCAACATATATTAAAGACCCACAAGTTGATGAAAACATAATTGGCTTATTGTTACATAGAGCTTTTCTGTGTCCGACCTGCTCATTTGGTCTTGGCAAGATAGCGCCATCTACTTCCTCAAGCCAACCAGCTGTTTACAGGAGACTTTACAGGAGAGCCAATTTGCATTAGAAATAATATTTTGTCATTAAATAATTAATAATTATAATAATCTTTTGATCACTTTCGTCATTAAATAATTAATAATTCAAACAAATCAATATTGATATAATATGCCATTTTAAAGCTCTGAATGCTAAGATCAATAATCTGTGTAAAACAATGTTGGGTCACAATTAAGAAACCATTGCTTTGTAATTGTCTAACGGCTATTAGCCAGTGAATCTCCTCTCCCTCACCTTGAACCTGACCCCATCCTCCAGCACCACAAAGCCTTGTGACGGTATCAGGTCACCCTCTGCCAGGCTGCCGTTGGCATCAGTGATGGTGAACTGAACGGTCACAGTGCCAAATGTGCCCTCCTCAGGGCTACGAACCACGTACAGGGTGGCCACGCTCTCGCTCAGCCCCGACACAGACGTGGGCTCCTTCAACAGGAAGTGCTCGCTGCTGTTGAAGGAAATGACACCATGCCCGTCGTCGCTGGCCAGGATGTTCACGGTCGCTGTGGAAATAATACAATAGGTAAGACGTGGTTTAGGAAAATAATGTTAAGGAGAAAAGACAGTATTTAGAAGTAGACTGTTCTTATAAACTCAACAAAACATTTTATGTTTGAATGCCAACCATTGATAGTGCTGCTATATAACGATTCCCAAGAAAACTGTAACAAAAAGTTGTGCTAAGTAAACTATGTACCGGCACAACCACCCCTCCCTATAGTCTGTACCACATTTTACACTCTTTTCACTGGTTTCTTAAATTGTGGGTAGCGACCCAAAAGAGGTTGCATGCCCACTGCAGGTGGGTCCTACATGGTAAGAGCAATAATACACAATGTTGAATGAGCCAGAGTCTCACGATGATACAATACTTTTCTATTTTAGGTCCTGTGCTGAAAGAAATATGCTCCATTCCAAAGAATGCATTCAAGACATCTTTTATCCCACACGTCATTATGTTGTTGAATCCTTAACCCGAATCTCTACCGATTCTCCACCATGAATTGCACTTTTTGTACTGTTTTGTAAATATGAACTGGAATATGTAGTGGAAGCTCTGTTATCTTGTCCCTATGTCTTGTGATGTTTGATTACGTATGTATTATATCGTGTCTGTTTTTAATTACCGCAGGACAAATTTCCAAATGTCTATTCTATTCTATTCTATTCTATTCTATTCTATTCTATTCTATTGTAGTTCCTACCTGTGGTATTGGTGCCCAGCTCCAGCCCAGGGGAAGGCTTGGACAGGATCAGCAGGAATCTTTCAGCTCCCTCTGGAATGACGTCATCAGTGATCTGCACTTCCACAAACTTATGCCTTTCACCATCAACAAAATGGAGCATCTGGGTAGACAGATGGGTTTTAAGTTAAAAACCTGATATTATTATAGATATTAAATATGAAGTGTTGTGTGAATGTGTATGTGTGGCTGACCGTTTGGCTGGCGTTGTAGTCCAGTCCTTGCTGAGCCTCCAGGTTCTGAGCATAGAAGAGAAGAGAGACATTTCCATACGTCCCCTTGTTCCTGTAGGCCACTAGGGTAAGCACCCCTATCGTCTCATTCACCTCAAACCTATAAACCAGAACACAATTTGTTTTCAAGACAACCCTAAAACATAAAAAAGGAAGTTTGTGATTTATGCAGTCGTTGAGTGAATGATTTATCCTGGAGAGGGAATTCAAAGTAAGAAGGATGGGGGGCTTTTCTCACATGGTGTTTGTCCATTCAATGACTCCTCTGATTCCATCGTTAGCAACAATGCTGACTTCTGCCACCAAGCCTTGGGTGTCTGGGGCAAAGACAGAAAATACATAGAGGAAAAGATATTACTACCTTGAGATTGTCAGTGATATAAACACTGTCCATCGTAAAAACTTTAGCATTAGCAGTAGCACTGACTTCAGCACTACAAGCATCAACAGCAAAAGCTGTGCAATAGGAAACTGTAGAGGATCTATCTTCTGTCATGCCACATTTGAGCTAAGGATTATAGCTAAGAAACATCTCCTGTAAGTGGCTTGGGAGGCTGAGCAGCCAAGTCTTTTGGGTGGACTGATTTATGACCCCCTGAATAGTCTTCTCCCATTCACTCTATGGCCAAGACACTGGGAGGCCAGCTACGGGTTTAGTTTGGCTTTCTCTCTCCTCACCGCACAGTGCTACTCAGCTCCCACCAAATCCCCAGGCTTCCTCAATCATGGAAAGCATCAATCCTACCATCCAAGCCACATAATGACTGCTGCCAAGAGAGAGGCTGTGTGTTTACTGTGTGTCTCCAGGCAGAAGGCCTATAGTATTCTGGGAGTCTCCAGGCGCTGCTCTGCCTGTAGTATTCTGTCTACTCATGACTTTCTAAAGTTACTCATTCATAAATTGGACTGTGGTTTGGATTATGCAAAAAGGGTGGTAGTAACTGCTACGCTCTTTCATGATACATTCTGACATTCAGCTACAATGTTTCAGTGAATGTACAGCGAAGGAATATAAGCCTAACCTACGCGGCATTTTAGGCAAAGCGCGCAAGCATATGAATGTTTCTTTTACCTGGCAATGTGCAATACACAACCTCTATCCATCAAATAGAGGAAAGTGGTGAGAAATTAGGAGAAAAAAATAGAAAGGAAAGGAAGACAGGGATTTCACAAAATTACGCAAAATATAAAAAATGCAAAGTAGACCAGAAACAGAGGAGCTACACAGGGAAAAGCAAGGGGGGAAAACAGCAGCGACGTTCACATGTACTTTGAGACTGCGATAACACAAGTGACTGTCCACAATAGCAATGTACAATATCCAAATTGTAAATACACTGAGATATTGGAAGCAGTATTTAAGGAAATGCATTAATTAGTAGAGATCAGTTCTAAGCTGCTACATTGCTCCATACCTAGCTGGGGAGCAGTGGCAAGGGTTGTGATGAGCACTGCTGATGTTATGTTGACCAAGAAGAACTCCTGCAACTCTGGAATGTCATCCTGGGAAAAGAAAAGCTTCAAATTCAACATTCAAATGGTATACATTCTGCCTTGGTAGAGACAAAATCATTTATTTTTTTTAAAAGGTCAAAAATTTTTCACCTCGTTGAAACAAGTAAACACGTCACCCCCCACAAATAGTGCAAAATAGTACAAATAGTCCCTTGGGCCAATCAGTAACAAGATGCATCATCCCTCCAAGTTTTGTCAAAATCAGACCGGTGGTGTCTTGAGATTATCACCTGAAATATCACATTTCACAGACGGACGGATGGACGGACAGCCCAATCCATGCCCCCCACTCCCCCACCCCTGCCGTATACATAGAAGACAGACGCAATCCTTACATCCAGTATGGTGACAGGGATGGCAACAGAAGTCTGTCCATCCTGAAGGATAACAGAGCCGGTTCCAGAGATGAAGTCTTGTCCCGGGTCAGCGAGAACCCCCTCTACCTGGGACAAGTCCTGGAGAGAACCCCTCACAGCCTCATAGGTGATGTTCACCGCTCCTGGATAAAGTTCAGTTAGAGGGTGAAGATTTACGTTATGAATGCAAATAGTTTATGAAAAATTGCTGCTGAAATTAAGTATCCAGCATCACTGAATTACATAATACTCAACTGACTGCTTAGCATCAATTTAATATAATGGGAACTTATCCATCACCACTACACCCATGTCTCTAGACCGGGCCCACTGACCTGAGGCGCCAAACTCCCTGTTGACGTAGATGTTTACAGTTCGGTCCCGTTCCTCTGTGGTCACCCTGAGGGAGGACGGGGCGATGCTCAACATCCCATAGGGTTCATCGCTGGTTTCCACGGTAATCACCGCCTCGCTGCCCTGAGCGTCCAATGCTGCATGGCCTGTCACCAAAACACCTGTGTGACAGTCAGGGAGAATGTGTTAGAATGTGTGATAAATCAAATTAAATACTAATTCAAAATGTATACTTTAAAGTAAACCAAATATACTTCGAAGATGTTTCTTGGAGCTATATTTGTTTTGGTTCATATCACAAAGAGCTTGTGCGCAATTATCATTCATAGTCAGAGTCAGAGCTGTTACCAAAAGTTCGTATGTTGGACAGGACAACTTTGTATTCATCTTTGTCCTCTGGTGTGGCATCATCAAGCAGCTGCAGAACTATGGTGTCATTCAGTTCTCCCTGTAGGGGATAATACAAAAAGCTAACTATCATTAAGAAGATATTACATTACTACAGCTGGAGATATTAATAAATACATCCATTTAAATCACTTGTTAGCTGATAGCCTCAACCAACCTCAAAACAACAAAGAAACACTGACAACATGCTGATCTGTGGCACAATCCCAATCCCGGTACTGTGCAAATTTAACTGGCCTTTTGTACTAATCTATTTAACCATATGCCTGCAGTAAACTGTTCTATGCTCTCCATCCAGTGTTTTACCTGAGTGAAGAAAAGCGTCCCTGAGGTTTGGGTGAAGGTCCTGTCAACTAGGGGGCCTTGGACAGTCCAGTCCACGGTGACATTACCCAGACCTGGAGCCGTCCTCATCACTAACAAGGACAGCCTCTCAGCTGTAACACAAAGCATGATACAGTCAGCCTCACAGCTTAATGCACAGGTCAAAGCATGGATTCAAGTCTAATCTTAAGTACCGTGCCTTCTTTTTCCCTTCTTATTGATTTGACACTATATAAATAAATTCAATGCAATGATGAAAAACATATCAAGATTGAGTATGAACAATACATTTGAGCAATATGTATGAGCAGATGATCATTCTATAAGCTCAAGTACGTTGTCATATACCATAGAGACGGATACGTTTATAGACCTGTAATGTGAACTGTGTAGGTTTTCTTATAGATCCAGCTAGAGATGTTTCAAGCTCTCTCATTCCATTAGCATGTGGTGTAAGGATAGGCAGAGTTCAGCTGCTCTGTCATGCATACATAATGGCCATGACATGCAGCCTCATGTGCCACCTGTTGCCGCATGCTCTCACAACTACTACAGCATTCCCTCACCTGCTCACTCAATTACGCAATTAGAACAAGTCTCCAGTGACAGGGATGCTGGATGTAAGTGTATAATTCATGTCCTTGTAAAGATGAGGGGCTTGGAATGTAAAAATTCTGCAAAATATGAGTATGATGAGGTGCCCAGACATGCACAACACACACGCTCTCACATAGCAGCAAGAATAGACACCCACCCTCTCTGGCGATGACAGAGCGTGAGGCTGGATGGAAGCCTACTATCCCAGCCACATTATCGTTGGCCAGTATCACTATGGTTACAGTGTCAGAGCTGGGCAGGATGCGACTTCCTCCCTCCGTCTTTACCAGGCCAATCATGAGGCTCTCGCTGTCCTCTGGCTCACTGTCATCTCTGATTACTATCTCTATGATCTTCTTCACATCACCTGTAGACAGAGAGAATAAAGTACAAATACAAATTAGTATTCTGTTAATTCTACTTACTTTTGGATAAACTAAAGTAGCGGTTCCCAAACTTTTTCAAGCCAAGGACCCACAAATACATCCGCATTAGACCAACAACCACCGTTTGGTAAGATTTTGTTAGATATGACTTGGTACAGAATTATATAACTCTATACTGGAGGTGGGGAGAAAACAACAGTGGAGAGAGTGAAACCTATGACAAGAACAGTCATCCTGATATATTCTCTCATTTTGCATTAAAACACCTAGTGAGTGAAATTAAACTATTCCCCATCTTGCTGGGGACCCCCTGGAGCCTCCTTTAGGACCTCTGGGGGGGTCCCCTGATCCCAGTTTGGGAACCACTAAGCTAACACACACATGCATGTTCTTGAAATCACTATTGCTAATCAGTCACAATGATCCACCTACCATCTGCAAAGACCAGTGTCCCTCCAGTCCCAGTGAAGTCAGCGTCAGGTGTGGCTTTTCCTCCAACAAACCTCCACTCTACGGTGACCCTCCCCAGACTGCCATCTCTCCTCTCTATAACCAGGGGCACCACAACCATTGGCTCCTCTCGGACCTCTAGATAGAGCCCCTCCTCAGTGGCGCTGGGACTGAGGCTGTACATCAGAAACACCCCAAACGCATCCCCATTTATCCCTATGGTGACCACAGCCTTGTCCGGCTGGCCAATGGAGGGCAGGTTCTTCTCCGCCACAGTCAGATTCACCAGCTCTACCTTCAATAAACGGTAATACATTTTATTTGTAATATATTTTTCAGTCAAATTCAGCCAACAGCTAAAACAGAGTGCAAGTTTAAACAAAGCATACAAAACAGAGGGGGCACAGGAGGCCTAGAGGCTAGAGAAGCAGGCATGTGATGGGAACGTTGCACATTTGAATCCTCCAACCCCCTAGTGGAGCTGCTCAGTGGCCAAAAGTACAAGACTGTGGTTGTACTGGGCAGCTTCCAGGTGTTCAGAACAGCAAACGTAAAAGCTTTCATGAACTGGGTATAGGTTGAATCATTATGGTATCAATTAGCGATACAGAGTAGTGAAACAGACAAGTTGTGGATTATGACTTTAAGTAAATGTTGTGTACCTTTAGGATCTGGATGGAGAAGCTCTCGTCCATTTCAGGGAATTTATCAGTCAAGATTGGAACAGTGAGGTTGGCGACCCCTGACCCGTCCTCCATGAAGGCGCTTTGAGCCGTCATGGTGGTGTAATCACTCCCTGCCACAGCCTGAGTGCTGAAGAGGACAGTAGTCGCAGAGGCATTTTTCACGTAAGTCATAGCCTGTGGTTCCGGGGTTAGCCGGTCAGCCCCTGAAGTCACCCAAGTGCAGGATGGTGGTGTCACCCCTGATGAGAGAGAGAAGGCTTGGCAGGCACGCTCTCTCAGACAAGCAGCAGCACACGCAGCCAGGGGGTCTCCCTGGGCAGCGATACTGACTGTCCTGTGGGGGACAGCAGATGGAAGGCCTGGCATTGGGGGGGCGTAGTACATCAGCAGGTCCTGGCCCTCAGCCTGAGCCAAGCCAACAATGTCAATCTCTGAGGTGCTGTAGAGGATCTCCATACGACCAAAATGACCACCACTGGAATGAAAGCAATGGAGGTGATGGAGAGGGAGAGTGGAAAAGAGGGAGGATGGGAAAGAGAGAGAGGGGGGGGGGTGTTAGTCAATCAGAAAGAAAGATGGTGACTATGAATAATGAAATAAAACTATTCTTCAAGTAGAAAACAATAATGAAAAGTAGACTGAGGCAAAGGACCCACCTCCTGCGGACTGTAATATTGGCTACATAAATTCCCTCCAGTGGCTCCTGAACGTGGTACAGAGACCGTTCAAAGTGGACCGTCCCATATGGGTTGTCATTAGCAGGCACTATAATGTTAACGGATGTCTCAGCTCCAAGGTTTCCCCCATTACTGGCACCAGTCAGCTCCACCTTAATAATCTGGAAATGACAGATTGTGTGATATACATTACATTTACCATGTTTCTGCACTCATATCAGTAAAAACATGTAGAATAGCTTTCATGAGAGAACAATATGTAAAATGGTACAAAATACTGCACTCACTGTAATTTTCTTACCTCAGTGATTTCAGGTACATCGTCGGCTAAGACTTCCACTCTAAGCGTCTTCATGGTCTCTCCGGGAGCAAAGCTCACCTCCCCTGATGCGGGTCTGATGTCCCCCACCGCTAGCTGACCATTGACAGTGGCCTGCCAGTGGACTGCCACTGTGCCGATAGTCCCAGCATTACGGACAATAGGCAGCATGACCTCGATGGAGTTAGATCCTGGTTCCTCTAAGGTGACTGGGGCAGCCTGGAAGACTAGGTAGAAAGCAACAAAACCAAGTGAAAAACCTCCCTATAACTAACTGCAGTCATAACTTCAAATAGCGAGGAAGCAATTGATTAACTGACTGACAGATTGATTATGGGAGTGAAAAAGTACATAAGATTTAAAGATAATGCCTACTAACCAAAGGCACCAAAGGGGTCATCGGAAGGCAGTATGGTGATGATGGCGCGTGTGAGCTCCCCCAGCAGAGCTCCTCCAGTGGTCTGGTTGATCAGCTCGATGCGAAAGGTCTCCTCCAGCTCAGGGACCATGTCGTTGATGATGTAGATGGGCACAGCCTTACTGGACTCCCCCTCTAGGAGGACCACATCAGTGGAGGCTACGCTGTAGTCTTCACCTGTAGGAATACACACGTGGACATAAGTAAACATGGACATAGTCTGCCCGCACACATGCACACAAAACGTAGAGACAAAACAGCATTAAGTCCATACTCTGCCCCACACTTACTGACTCTGGCAGTCATAGGCACGGCTCTGAACTTGACAGATACGTCAGCGAATATCCCCCCTACGCGCATGACGTTTATGATGGGCCCGACGTAGTGCTCGGCCACACTGACAGCAGGGGCCGACAGCTGGAGGGTTCCAAAAGCATCGTCGCTGGCCTCCACTATGACCTGGGCTACAATCTCAGTCCTGGGGCCCAGACGAGGGGATTTGGCAACTGGGAGGAGTGAGAGGATACAAAATCAATATAGTGTGGTTTAGTTGAGTCATTTCAGTAGCTTCTGTGGTTTACATCTGTGAATGTTGTTTGAATTAAAGGTCTAGGCAAAAATACTATATGTATTGCATATATAGACTCATATACAGTCTATTCCTATGATATAAATCCAACAGAATTTTGGAACAATGGCAGTTTCAGTTGTAGACGAAAAAATACATTAGGTATCATTATGACTTGAATTATTTCATCAGTTAAAATCTAAAACATTCAGCGTCAGCATCAGCATCTTACTGAGCCTCTCCTGCTCTCCTTCCATGAGATGAACACTGATCAGCTCCACAAACACAGATTCGTCTCTCTCCGGATCCTCGTCATCCAGCACTTGGAGGGTGATGTTTGCTTCACTCTGATTGGCCAAGAATACAACAGACTCTAGGAGCAGAACAAAGTCCTGCCCCTCGCTGGCCCGGCCCACCCCAGGGGTCCTGTATGGCGCCGGATCCACCTCACTCAGCGTCCCGTATGTTACACGCACCTAGGCCAATGATAGTCATGTAAAAATCATATCAATTGGTAAATCCAGCACATATGGGGCCAGCTATTGCATCTGTCAAACTGGTTTATTCATTCATTCAACATCAAAGAAAGAGAATCAAAACTGTCACGGACATGAATGGAACATGTCACGTTGTTTTGTTAGAGTGCCGGAGCAATGCAACTCTGATTTATGTGCTTCCTATTTACTCCCTAAACCTTCCACGCACCTTTCCCATCAGGCCTCTGTGTCGAAGGATGGTGAGAGTGACAGTGGAGTCAGCTTCAGGAAGACGGACAGGCCTGGTGACATCAGCGAACACAAAAACACCATAAGGGTCATCGCTGGCAAGCACGGTCAGAGTAGCAGAGGTCTGGACGCCCAGACGACCATGGGAGACGTTAACCAAGGACACGGTGAAGCTCTTGTCCAACTCGGGCACCTCATCCTGGGCTACCCTGATGATGATGTTCCCCGAAGTCTGACCTACGCCAAAGGTGACGTTCCCAGACCTGCTGAGGAGGTCCTCCTCCGAACTCGGTTCAGCCTCCCAGTACACAGTCACATTGGAGAGGTCACCAAAGGACCGATCCACCTGGAAGAGGATTAAAGGGGAGATAGATGATAAACTATACCTATACTATACAAAAAACTTCCCCAAGCGCTGTCAAGATCTGGTCTCGTATACTCAGCACATGTATCTCCCTGGAGGCTTACTTAAAAATTGAAAAAGCGAGTATGCCACTGTTGGAATACAGGCATTTTACAAGTTTACCCGGTGTATCAGACTGACCTGCAGGACCACAGAGCTGCGTCCATCCTCAGGTTCTGTCCCGTTAACAGCCAGGGAATCAGGACTGAACTGAAACACTCCGTGGGCATCATCAGAAGCAGCGATGGTCACCGTGATGTGGGAAGCAACTCCCAGGCTGGCTACACACACAATACCAAATATGATTCTGCATTACTTTTTAGTGATATATTTTAGAGGAGGGCAATGGAAAGTTGACTGTCATATACAAAGTAGCAGGCAACTGCCGAGCTGCCAGTATTGTAATAATCAAAACAAGCAGGTGATTTTCATAGAAATTGCCTCAGAATAACATACTCCTTCTTATCACTAAATCAGTGACACTATGGTCAAGTGCGTCAGATTGAAATAGCAGCTTGACAGTGTGTGGAGGTTATTTCAATACGGTGACGGTCTGTGACACTCCATGTCAACCACTTAGCACTGCTGCCCCCGTCTCAACAGAAAGGCTATTTGCTTTTCCCACATCACTCTCTTTGGGCACTTCTCACAGGCCCCATTGCAATGTAAATAGCATGCACAAGCAAGCACACACCCACACACGCACACACACACATACACACGTGTGCGCACACACACACACAGACGCATACAAGCCAAAGGGGCGTGTATGCGGCACTAGTAACCTAGCTGACAGATACTAACTCAGTTGATATGCAAACGGCCCAAGGTTTGGGTTGTGGTACTTGGTGTACTGTGTTTGGGCCAGTTCATATCTGAATTAGGGTTAGACTGATATATCAGTTTCCACACTTGCACCCACCCTGCCAAAAATACAATTCTGGGGGATTGAGCCCAAGGTGACAGTAAGGGAGTGAGAAATGAGGCGGGTGTGAGGGTTGAACGAATGGGGACAAGAAGAGGTTAGGGGAGTCGAGGAAGGGGAGGCTTACCACGGTGGTGATAGGATGGAAGTAGGAAGTCAGAGTCACTCTCCCCACTACCACTTCCTTCACTACGCAGGAACTGATCCACTGGTGGATCACACACCAGGATCACACAAGGATCAAACCAGGTCAGAGGTCAGAATCACACCAGAAGAGTGGGGATCAAAGGTCAAACCGGAGGTGGGGTGGGTAGGTAGGTAGGTAGGTGGGAAGCACACAGGAGCACAGCACACATAATCACGCCAACACACAAAAACAATAGGGCAGAATACAGGATCAGTTCAGCTCTAAATCAGAGGATAGGTATTGAAAGGTTTCTAGTGAAAGTTTATTGAATTAGAAATACCTGTGGAAAATACTGCTAAGCCTCAAAACCAATCAAAAAATTTATGTAAACTATTAATGAAGAAGGATATCTTGAGGTTTTTAGTTTTTACCTCCTCCATCAGGATTGTAGAGCTCTACCCTGAAAAGCTTGTCCAGCTCAGGGACAGGGTTGTCTATGATGGTCACAGTGATGAACTTTAACCTCTCCCCTGGCAGAAAGTCCAGCATGCCCTCTGAGTCCTGGCAGTGGAATACAGAGAAAGAGGAATCCATGAAAGCTGGCAGAAAGTTGGAAGTTGCTACCAAAAATGTATGCTCACTCATTGAATACACTGAATACTTTGAATGTAGGAGGACAGCGATAGTTTTACTTATCAGCATATGGGCATCAGAGCCACTTATTACTTTATGCAACATATTCTTCCCTACTATTGCAGCGGCATATTGAACTATATGAAAAAAAAAAAAGAAGGTTTGATAGAAAGTGACCTCATAGTCCTCTGGGCTGGACGCTGTGAAGGGGG
>OMLI01036198.1:0-11822 GCA_900302605.1 Rondeletia loricata
TGTGTGTGTGTGTGTGTGTGTGTGTGTGTGTGTGTGTGTGTGTGTGTGTGTGTGTGTGTGTGTGCTTGTACCTTACTGTCTGAGCCATAGGGTCATCAACATATACCATACAAAGAGTTATGGTCAGCACCACTGCGCCGCCTCCATTTCCCAATACAGCCAAATCCCTCCCAGTGGAGCAAATCCTTTCTGATAAGAGTGGACAGCTATCGCTCCATTTCATCCACACAGACATGCCTGCTCTGCTGTGGGGGAGATTACACCAAAGGAGAGGGTGACAGCCCTATCTCTAGGCTTTGGGGATCTTTGTGGTAATGGCTGGCTTATCAGACCTGCTCTGATGTCTCTTTAGCAATGCATTAACAATGACAACAGATACTGAGAAGATACTGAGAGTCATATTTATATCAGGAATATATGAGGTGAAAGGGAATATTGTTCTTTAACAGCAAGCCTTAGCCAATGTCAAATAAATGACACTGTATCAAGCTTGCAACAATGGAAAAAGCTGCTAATCAGTGTTTTTGTGATGGACCTTTTTGAGTCAGTACATTTAAGTAAACTATGATTCCTATTGTTAGCATTTATTATCTATCTGTGTGATTGGCTATCAATGGCTTGGAATAAAACTCTCTTATTACTTTTAGTCCTACATGTAAAGATTGAAACCACAATTCCTATATGGAAAGGCTCATATGTCTAATGCAATTGAAAATCTGAAAATAGTCCGCATAAAGCCAGAATCAGTAGAGGTTTTATATGCACTCAACACAGATCCTCTGTAGTAGACCTAATTTCTGAATGTACTTTATGTTTTCTAAGAGCTGGGTCAAAAGAGATATCTGTCCATTTAAATAATGAATTAAAGCCTTGTATTCATCCTCATTAACTGTGGGGCTGCTGGGGCTTTCACATATTCATTAGTTTCAATTTTCAACAATAAGCCTGACCTTGGAGACAGTGATCTATGGGCTTGTAAACATAAAGCAATTTTGAACATGCTCTTAAAATGAATAGCAAATTAGTAGTAAAAGGTACAAAATGCACTGAGCTGTTACAAGAAAAGGACCTCTCATACATTCTGTAGAGCGCTGCATCATCCAGAGGAAGACAACTGAACACTGTTCGGAGCCAAAACCACATACAAACACACAGAACCACATACAAACACACAGAACCACATACAAACACACAGAACCACATACAAACACACAGACATCAACTACTCTCAAAGGGTTTAATTAATACATACCTTAGATATGTTGAGGTAAATGTGGGAAAATGGTAAATAGACACATTTACCGGTACATGTGCACATTTACCAGCGGAGCGGAGAATGTAAACATTTCCCAAGGTAATGTGTAAATTTCCTGGTTAATGTGAGTGGAAAAGGCTAGTCACAGTAGAATGAGCCTCTCTCACAGTCCTATCACTGTGTTTTGATTTGGGTACGATGTAATCTTTGGATTTGCTTCTGTAGTAAACTGACATCTGTGAGGCTCATGTAACAATACAACATTGTAAGGTAAAGTTCGCTAGCTTTTCTACCTCCGTGGATAAAGCTGAAAATAAGGGACATCTTCACAGAGAAACGTCACTATTCTCTCTCAAACGAAAATGGAAACACTTTGAGTCAGTCGCAAATGTCAAATGGTAAATTCCCACATTTACCGTGACATATATATACTGTACTATATATTATATCGCATATATACTATACGCTACATACTTATTCTGAGCCTGCTGTGTATGCATACATTTCAAATGATCTAAGTCTCATGATTGCTAATTTCCAGAGTTTATCATTAAAATGTTTTAGTCCTGAGATTCCATCTTATATAGGAAATTGAGTGAAGGACAGACAAACTAAATCTGCAGTTTTAATGTGGGAAGTGGTATAAAGTCAAAAAGGATTGGCTTTGGAAAGCAGTGTGATAACTTTAGTTCCTGATGGTGCAGGTGACAGGTGAATGTGATTTGTTGGCTTATTGTTCTGCTGGCTCTGTAAAATGTGACTGACAGAAGGTTCCAGACTCTGAGGAAAGACCGGCTGCTCCTTTCTCATAGTCATGGTCCAATAAACCTCCATAACTATCACACAGCAATCCACTGCACACACACACAAGAGAGAAAACAACAGTTCCACATGTCAGAAGACCTTAAAATCTCTTCTTCCACCATCAGCTTTAGTTTAAAGCAGAAACACCTCTCTTTATCTCCGAGCTGCTAATTCATAAGAAGGCAAAGCAGGCAGTTCCCATTTGTTTTACATTTCTTTCACATTGCCGAGATGTGGCTGGCTAGACCAGGACCCAGCTTAAACATAGTAGAGACTGGGGGGACTGTGATAACACAGAATTCACCACACCCAAGTTGATGAAATGCACAGCCTTCTGTCAATCATTATCTTGCTTTCCGTTGTACTTATTCCAATTACAGAGAAAACAACTCCCCACTACCCCAAAAGCACGGTAAAGTGGCTTTATGCACCAAGCAGGTGTAATTATAAGCTCTAGTCTAACATTAAACCACTCAAAATAGGTCATGTAATTTCAAAATAGGTCATGTAATTTCAAAATAGGTCATGTAATTTCCCCATTTTCTTTCAGAACCCATTTACACAAAAAGTATCCACAATTTTAGACAATGCTGAACTTTTACAATGTGCATGTGGAAAGGATGAAAGTGAAAGTCCTTTATAGAACAAAATGTCACAAGATCCCAATTCTAACAATTTGCTGAACTGGAAATTAATGCCAGTCCAAATATGCAAAATGCGATTACTCTTAAAAACATGAAAAAATAGAAAGTCAAACAACACCATGCGATGCCTGTTGCATGTACTCTCTGAAATAGAAAGCACAGCTCACAATTACAGCCAATTACATCACCCTGTCAGACATTCATTAGTCCTCCCCCTGATTCAAGGGAACAAAACTCGCTACCCTGCCTGAGCTGATCTATAGATCACTATATACTGCAAGACAAAGTATTAGAGGTGCTGATGGACAGTAGAAAATTACTAGGGTCTTACTGAGGGGAGGTGCAGCAAGGGGAGCAGTCACTTCAAGCCTCTCCATTTTACAGAAAAAGCCTAGAGGGCAGATCCTATCATCCATGGAAAGCTCACTGGGGAACTCTTCCCTCCTCGCCTATGTTGTTTTATCATGGTAGACTCATGGGAGATACGGAGAATAATCTCCCATGAGTCCTGTGGCACTCAAGTACAGCAATGATCAGCATCTCCACCTATTTAGGGCATCACTCAAGAGAAAAACATACTGTCGAAGTTGACATCCACACTGCAAGGACTAACCTTAGTAGGACCCTCAACAATATATCCACTGATCCTGGGTACCTCCCTTGCGGGCAATAATGCGAGCTAACCAGCATCAGCTATGACAATGCCCCCTTATCTTTAGGAAGACTTTCCATTGAACTTTAACAATCTTGTTTGATCATAGCCATAATATAGCCATTATTATTCACTTCCTGCACAGGTAATAGGACGTTTTAGGTTTGAAGTGGGGGACACCGGTCATAGTTCAGAGAGAGACTGTCTCTCCTGGTGTGGTAGACTGCTTTAAACCTGCACACTGTGCCACAGGGCCAAGTCATCACCTCCAGAAAAGGTCATGGGCGACCATGATGGATGGGCACTGCTGTGGATTTAATTTAAAATAAAGAGCAATAAACACGGGGCTCATGCTAGTGGCGTGGGGGATGATGAAGGATCCATTAGTTAAGCAAAGGTCGCAGGCTCCTCCCCTGACAGTGGCTGTCGCCATGGCATCACAAAGTGACATGGGACAAGGGGCCAAAGAGGGGCGCAGGGCGATGTCAGCCCCATAGAGCTCCCTCCCTGTCAGAGCTGTCTTGTTTATCAGCCATGTCAGAGATGTAGTCTCAAGTACAAACCTAAAGGGTGAAGATAAGGGAATGATGTAGAGGGGGGATTTCTGAGGATGCTATGAATGTCAAACATTGTTGTTAACCTGGTGGCACTGTGTCCAAAGCATCCCAGTAATCCTCTCCTGTTTCAGAATAACAAGACAATTAAGGGCAGCACGTTTTCCCTTGTTATTTTGGGTATACCCACTTTCTGAGTGGGTGCACTCATTTGAATTGGAATATTAGAACGCATTTCTAGTGTACACACTGCATAGTCTTATGTTCACCTCTATAGTGTAAAGGTTCATAGACCAAAGCGCCCGTCAAATAGAGATCGTAACTCCAGTGAATGTGTGGATCAAAGATATACAGGGCTCATAGGTCACAAGCCATGTCAAAGAAGCCATTTTGAAAACACCAACACAGAAAGCGGTGTAGCTTATGGGTAATTTGCCCTGCCTTCAAACGCTGCTCACTAATGGCATTTAATAGATTCTGTGGGCCAAAACTGCGACAGCATGATGTATTTGGCCAACGAGCCAAGCTAATGACTGCCATCAAATGTGATTTCAGTTTTCAGAGATGGTTATCTCAGCGGAGCCCAATTTATTTAGTGTCACCTTTTAACTACAGCATTTGGCATAGACACATGGCCAATGAAAACATTAGTGTAGGCTATCTCCTATTAGCGGTGTTGATTGGCTAGTGATGGAGACATCTCAGGTCTGCCTCCAATTTACTATATGGAGCCTAATGGCGCCAGTTGCCAAATGAGGAGGTGATGAATAGAAGAGGTGAGAGTCTAGACACAATATGAACAAAAAAGATAACAGTTTGGATGTGGTTGCTTATGGAAAGTTGAAAAATGATTGAAGAGCCCTGTAATGTAGACCTAAAGGGTTCGTAATTGGAGAAAATAAGGTGCATCAGTCAATAAGGCTCAACTAAAATATTCTCTGTCTCAGACTATAGTAGATGTCCTCATTATCTTCTCAACATATTCTAATCAATATTTACACATGATTAATTAGAGTTTAGCTTATCATTGGGTAATTGATGAGTGGCACATACATTTACCTATCAGAGTCTGATTGAGGGAACTCCATTGTCTGCTTTTTATTATTCAGTATTTAGTAGTCTGTTGCACTTGTTCTCACAAACAAGGCTGCACTTTTAAAAATGTAATGCATGTTAGATATGTCTATGATATTAGATATGTTAAACATGTTTGAAATACAGTATGTTTGTTTCACAAAGACATGTAACAGAACAATTCTCAGATGATACTGGGTGGCTACGAACATCATCATACACATTTTTGACTGGTAAATCTGTCAATATTCTTTTTTTTACCCTAAAGCAATACTTTACATGGCCTTTTAGTAATATGAATGATTACATGAACTTAGTAAAATTACATTTAGACATAGACAAATAAGGTCTAGGGATCCATGGATGTCAAATATCAGCTGTTCTAGATCTAGATTGCTGAAAAGCAAATTTAGTATAGTATTATTTCCTTTGACTTGAATTAAATTAATATATCATTGCACACATCTTGCTAATAGAAACTACTGTAAGCTATAAATGTGTCTCTAATACCATTATCCATTTCAACTGTATAACATTTTAAGTCCAAATGTTGCTTCTACTTCAAGAGTAGCATCTTCTGATACAAGGTCAGACAAGCTCACATTTTGCAAACTGTTGTATAGTTAATCTTTGACTAAAATGAAAGTTTGCTATGATCTGTACGATAAGTCTTTAGTTACAGCCCTGCAGCATGATTGGTTGTGCACTTAGCATTTCTAAAACATCCCTACCCCTAAAATAATATTGCAAATGATAATTGTTGAGTGGTATGTTACAAGAGAAAGGCCAGAAATAGGCAATATAATCTAAAAATATATATAATCCCTCTACATCTAAGATTGTCTAAAATGTCTAAAATCATTAAGATCCAAGTGATGAACCTACTATGTCACTGAAGACGATACTGTGCCACTGAATCCTATTGTTCGCATATGTACGGAGAAATTACGCTAGCAAAATACTAAAAAAATAAAATAATAATTGACAGCAATTTACGGTAGTTTGCTGTTATTCAATTTCCTGACAATTTACCATAGACTCACATTATGTGGTTGGTAGCGTTTCACTGGAAAATGCAGTTTGCAGTGCAGTGATAGACAAACCCAGCAGAATACAGCCAGCTGTTGATTACTGCAGCTGAGCCACAATCAACTCACTCCCTCATTCGTCTAGTCAGACTACAGTGAATCTTTCTTCTTGGTCAGCTGCCATTGATGAATAATATCTAACCATCATGCATGGTCTATGCACGTTTACAGGTTTGTCTATGGGTCTGTTCAAAACGTAATTGTTGTTATATGTATGGTTTTTTTTGGATTGATTTTAATTCTTTTCATATAGCATACCTGGACCCTTGAGTAAGCATTTAAACCAATTCTAGTCTGATCTATATATGTAGCTCTGTGTTTGCAGCTTACTGGTGAAAATCAAAAACCCTTGCTTACTCTACCTTCGTCAAGATCCTTGTGTATCTCATCATACCTTTGAATGCCGCACTCAGCTGGCTAACACATGCCATTAGACATGAAAGAAAAACGTTAATTCCACGTAGTTGATTCTGAACAATGGTTACTTGCCAACAAAAAACCTGCACAGTATGTCAATAATGAAATACCCATTACCACTTTAGCCTTGGATGGTAGAGAGCAGGTGACTGATGGCTTGGGATGGGAAACCTTGAAAGGTAAACTGTGAGGGCTTACATCAACAGGGCCAATGTGGTGCACTGTGGTATAGAGGCCAAGGTAATGTCAGACTGAACATTAAAGCCACATCTGCAACATCAACCAGCTCAAGCAGCATAGTGCAAAGACTAATGGATAAAACACAATGTTTTAAACTGAACATATATATTGGTAATGGCGTATGTAGACAAAATTGTGCAATGTTATGAAAGCCTACGATGTCATGGCTATCTTCCTAAGACTGTTCATAAACAATATGCATATATGGTTGCATGAGATATATGACAAAACTTAATTACAACACAATCCCTTCCCTTTGCAAATATGTAAACATTTGAGCGAATATTTCAAGCAATTTATTTTTCAGCAAACCAGACTCTTTTACTGTAGTGATACATTCCACAGCCAAAACCAAAGCAAGTTAATTTGCCCTTTTCAGTTTGACTTTCAGTTATCTGATGGCTTTTTAAAAGCAGACCCTTTCTGAGCACTCACACACTCAGGCCTTTATCAGCTTACCATTCATTTACATGTATAATTATTACAGGCGCTTCAGGAGCCGTTTGCTAAAAAGCTTTATGCAAATTGTAATTAACGGTAATTAAAACCCAGGCTGCCTTGAATGGGAGCCACGGTACTGCCGCATCGTTTATGAAACCAAATTGAATCTAATGACTTTACTGTGGGAGATCAGCAGGGGGCCGAGATGGGGGTAAGAACGTCCTGTCTGACATTAAGATAAGACCAAACAGCAGTGCTGCAGTGCTGGAGTCATTGCTCCATATTTGGACATCAGCCAACTGTTTTTGCTAATCTTCAAACATCAGATACCTGTATATACCCCCCCATGAAATAACTGTTCACTCAAACAATTAAAAGTTCAATACATATAGCATGTGAAGATATGCACCTCAATGCCCAGGAGTCCTGCTTTGTTAAGATTTCCCTGAGCAAATTAGCCATAAAAAATTGAACAGTAGTTACTGTAAATGTATATGAAATAAGATGCATGTGTCCTGTTGGGTAGTAAATAATCTACAGAGACATGTGTAAGCATGTCTGTGTGTTTGTCTGGTGTGTGTGTGCACACTGTCTTCATAATAAGGCAGTTAACCCTTTCCCTTATCACATTGATCCCCGTTTCATAATGAAGCTCCTTCAGTGGACTGAGCGATAAGGCTAATGAAGGATCATTACACTCACCATGTTCTTCTGTCATCTAGCTTTGTCTCCAATTAGGTGTGCAACACTTTAGTCTCTTAATGGAAGGAAAATGGAGACTGTCACTGGTTCAGACTGGATTTATTTGGCACCAAATTATAAATAAAGAAGCCAACATAAATCATGTACAACCAGTGCTGAGTTCTGCCAGGATTAAGTCCAACGGTCTCTACTACAGTCCAATAATCCCCTTTCAGGATAAGTCTGAAAGACTAGAAGCAAATAGAAAGCCCTTTCAGGCCAGAACAGTTATGTTGGGTCTCTGGTACAGCTTCAGTTTAACGGTTCCTCTAGCAGCTTTGACTGAAACACAGACAGAAATAAAGAGAGGTTAACTGAGCGCAGGTGCACCTTGTTGATGGACCAATCCTGGGTCTCTCTGTCTGCCTCTCGACCCACGTTAATGCCGCATTCATGTCATATCGGAAGCAGTAACTATATCACTGACTAGATGAAAGCATGAACTCTGATGTATTGACCATGGGAACAATAAAGAAAATAGTGGAATGAAATGGTCTTGCTTATTTGATGTGTTCGTGTTTGTTTAGTGTTACCAGTAATATAAATAAATTGACATCAAATCATGACAAGTTAGAGCAACAACTCGAGAGCCTTGCCAACTCGCATCAAGCTTGAACTCCGTCTTGCGTCGAACTGCATGATTCGGAACACTTCCCCAGCATCGTAAATCTAGGACAGATGTGAGATTAATTTATGTGCGAGAGTAGAATAAACAAGTCTGTTCTCTCTCGTATGGAGAACATTACACCCAATTCCATAAAAAAATCTGTCAATCTAAAGTTGCCTTGCTTACAGGCAAAGGTACACACCTCATAGAACCCGACTTACAACATTTTACAAATTCTTAGGATCCACTCTCTTATTTCTATAAAATCTCAACTTTTAGAATTGGTTCTCCTCTTATTCTCGCAATCCTCTTCCACCAAAATACACCATGGTTGGCGGTAGTGATTAATGTCAACCAGTTATAAAATGTTAGACTTTATTAAAATAATATGCTGGTGAATCATTTTCATTTGTATGCCAAATTTACCAGAAGACCCTAAAAATATGGGATATATAAGTAATACAAGTTCTTAAATCATGTTGTATCAGATGATAAGCAAGGCAACATTATACTGACAGATTTTTGAATGAAGTTTGGCGTTACCCTCTCTCCCATGGGACGTATTGGGGCTAGTGCACCTACAATCCTGGCAAAATTTAGTTGGGTATCCAGTCGCAACTTAAGATAATGCTGTATGGTGGCTGTTAGTCTTAAATATAATTAAATCAGCTGTAACCATCACAATATCAGCAGGGCTGAATATTACAATGAACGTAAGGAGATTATGGTAGCTAACAAATTGCAAGTTAGTGCTTGTATGTAACAACTGTCCAGCTTCGGCTCAACTCGGCTCCCAGCCAGGTGTGCAAAGCATTATGGGTTTGCACGTTGTAGGTGGCTCCCTAGTCGCTCCCGCTGTAAACATAGCTGGGATCAAAAATCAAAATGATCAGTTATATTCACACAAATACAATCAACCCTACTTACGAGAAGCGAGCAATATCTGCTGCAGTTCGTATATGGCTGATTTTAAATTCACAACTAAAATAATTTTGGAGTGGATATGGGCATTCCAGCGAGTTATACACATGAACGCTTTCAAGTTGTAGCAACAAATTGTCATCCCATTTCCCCGCCCCACATGCCATGAGGTGTTTAAAAACAAACATACAAACTAAGCAATGCAGTGGACTTCCCTCGACATTTTGACCAGAGGAGGGATGTAGCAAAAAATTAAAAAAATGTCCCGGGACCTTACAGACCTCACAGGTGGACGTCTGCCCTCCTAATGATTGTTAAGACTCAAGAACAAGGCAGTGCTTCATAAACAACAGCACTGAGGAGAGGAGCTATGGTACTTTGCCCTTTCAATTACGCAAACTCTCCCATAAGGGATCAAAGAAATGTAGCCAGTTAAAAAGCTAATAAACTTCAAAGGGATTTCTTTATGTAAACAATATGGGCCTCCAATGGCGCTCACTGAAGAGGACGTGCCTTTAAATTAATCACAGATCTGCTCTAAATCTGCTCCCCCAAAAGAAAAACATGCATATTTTAAGTATAATGGTTTTCTTTCTTTTTTTGCAGACTCACACAAACATGAGCACATATACAAGAACATGCACATGGCCACACAACAGCAAAGCGTGGATGAAGTATGCTGACAGAGCAGGAAGTTGGATCTAGACTGTAATCTGATATTAGAATGGCATCATCATCAAACCACAGACTCATCTCCATGATTTAATGGCGTATACGCCCTTTATCTGGCGGTGATGCCCGTGCAGCATAAATGAGATGAGATGCAAATGTTGGGCCAGAGCTGTCACTGAGATGCTGAGCGAGAAACTTTAAACTATGCAAATCCTGTGTGAAACCCTGCTGGGTTAGTGCTGTGAAATCACATTTGTATTTCCATGTTAATGTTATTCATGGTTGAGGGCTTTATTGTATAGAATCAATAGAATCCAAATATGACTGGAAGAAATGTGCCCTGAACGTACTGAAGAAAGATTCAGCTGGGTTTTTGGTCACATTTCTTCAGTTAGATTGACACAAATACTGCTTTAATGAGTGATATTCCTCTGCTATAATCTGAGGAAGACACTTGGCTACATGGAAAGGGGAAACTGTTCAACCCTCTGTTCGACTCTGTGTCCTGGAGTGAACTTGGCTGCAGGGGCAGGGCTGCAGGAGAGAGATGACACATCCCTATTCCGCTGCCTATCTGTCAGTCAACTGGGTATAGATATCAGCCCTCTCGCTATAGACTCTGCGCCCACGTCTTGGGGCCATCAAACTGTCAACCGGGATTTACTCAAGATGGGCGAGAGAAAAGCCAAGAAATGATCTCCTCCTGCACATGGAAGGGGACAAAGGAAGAAGAGAGGAGCAAGATGGAGGGAGGAGTGTTAAGAGAGTAAATAATGTGTATGGTAGCGCGGGGCGAGTGCCTCTCGATGGCCAAGCCCACAGCAGGAGGCGATGACTACAGAATTCAGATTTCAGCTACAAGGACGATGAGGATTTTGTTAAATAAACTGAAGAAAGAGGGACGATAGTGATTATTCCGCTTGCCATTAGCACACATCATTCTACTGCTTGCCATTGCAGCACTGAGAAGTAATCCTCTCAAATCTATACAAATTAGAAATGACCAATTCGTTTTTTTTTTTTAAACCACATCAACTTTGACCTTTTTGTCATTTTCTGTGGGTTGTTAAAAACCAGGCAACCACCTTCTTTTGACTATTTCTATTTTCACAATTGAATCATAAACAAGAAAATAAATGAATCTGGATAAGACCGTAATACGAACGGTCATGTGATTCTTCTTCCTCTGGCGCCACACGATGCGAGGTGGGACATTGGGGGAGGGGGAGGCCTCCGTCCAGAAGAAAGGCCTCAAGATCTCACACCCCGTCAATCTACTCCATCTCACTAGCATACACATGGCGGAACAAGGTGTGACGGACTGAATGAGGCCAAGGATGTGGATATTGATGGCTCTATCAGGGTACTACCAGTCATAAGGCATCAGCTGCTCACTTACCGTACGTGTGTAGTACTGACAGCTAGTATAATAATGGCTGTCACACATCAGTGAGGGAGCTGTTGGACCTGCACGGCTCAGAATGAATTGCATTGCGCTTGTTTGCCTTGCATAATATCCTGTTGGAAAAAGCATGGCTGCGACAGGGTGGGTCAGCAGAGCTGGAGGGGAACTCAGCCCATTAAAGCCTAAAGCTGCTCTGAGGGAGGCGATCCGCACTCCTGTGATGGACGTTGATGATTCCACCATCATGATCTTCTGCACATTATCCCCGATTTCATAAAGGAGCCCAGCCTGACTCAAAGCGCTCTCT
>OMLI01036201.1:15741-27851 GCA_900302605.1 Rondeletia loricata
TAGATCTCCATGATTCTACAGAGAGCAACAGTTGATAAAAACAAGAATTAATAAAACACATTGTTATTATGACCTAAGAAATAGCTGAAAATGGTCAACAGTCCAGGTATTGTTCTGTTGCCGTCTCCCACGTGATGACACCACTGCTCTCAAAAGTTCTCACTTTGAAAGGCCATAACTGCTCCACCGCCGGTCCGATTTTGCTGAAACTTGGAAGCATCTTGCATCCTGTTACTGATTGGCCCAAGGGCTATCTGCATCATTCGTGGGGAACGACATGTTTATTTGTTTTTTTAAACCTCTATTCATCCAGAGAAGCACACTATTCAGCAACACATTCATACAGGTAGGTACACACTTTCACACATGGGAGCTTCCCAGTGCAACCACAGTCTTCAACTGTTGGCCAATAAGCAGCTCCACCAGAGCAGACGGGATTTAAGGAAAAAAACACAACTGCCTCAACTCAAATGAACTACCAAATATGGTACATCCTACCGCTTGAAGGCAAAAGCCTTTCCTTTGATGAGCTGCTCTCTTAGCTTCTCCATGATCAGCTGTTTGCGGCTCTTCTGCTGGACACTGGCCTCGCTGCCGTCCCTCCGGCTGCTGTTGCGGGAAGTGGTGCTTCCTGTGGAAACCATTACACGTTACTGACACAGCCTGAGGGAGCTTTTGAACATCCAGAGGTCGAGGCTAAAGACCAGAGGCGATCTGGCTTTTCGTTATCCAAGCCCCGAAGCTTTTGAAGGCCCTGCCTGAGGAGCCAAGGCTGTCAACTCAATATCAGTATCATCTTTTAAATATCTGCTTAACTTAAAACATGTTTTCAAAAACAAGCTTTTATCTAGTTGTTGTTTTATTCTTATCTTATTTCTGTTGTATTTTCCTGTTTTCTTCTTCTTTTTTCTTATTTTAACGCTGTTTATAATTCATATCTTACTATTTTATTGTTTATTTGATCTATCTTATTGGATTTCATTTACAGGATTATTGTTTTATTGTCTGCAATTTAATTGTTTTGCAAAATGCTATACAAAAATGCTACCTTCTTCTTTTTATTATTATTATTATTATTATTGTTGTTGCTATTCCTATTATCATATTTGACCTGAGATTCAGGAGAAGATTAATAACTAGTATGCATACAATGAGAGTACACTACCACACACACCCTTTCAAGCGCCTTGTTCAAGGGAACCTCAATGGTCATTTCTGATGGAGGGGAGAGTTACTCATTCACTTTCCCCGCCCAGAGTTTCCCAGTCAGTCTGGTGATTTGAACCAGTCGTCTTATTCATATCTAAACTATATAAAAAAATCCAGCCACCAGGAAATAGACAAGAGCGAAGGGCCTTTACCTCTCTTGGACCTTGCAGAAGAGTGGGCAGATCTGTGAGAAATGTGCGAGCCTCCGCTGGAGCTCTTGCGGCGCTGGTAGGTCTGCTGTTGGGGGTAGTGCACCTGAACGTGCACTGAATCTATAGACGTCCCAAAGTTCAAGGACTTCAAGGTGTGGGTGGAGCCTCTCCTCTCATGGGTCAGCGAGGGGGCGGGCTCCTTCTCTTTCTCGCTCTCCTCCTTGTCTCTTCCCTCATCCTCGGACTCGTCCCGATGGAGGAGCTCTTTCTTTTCTTTAGGGTCGTCCTCGTCCCATAGACCATGGCACTGGAAATGGAACGGTGGAGTAAAAATGCAGGCTGTGTAAAAAAAGTGCCATGTTGTATGCCCAAATGAATTGCGAGACTGGTTCTGGGAGTGCAGTTACATAGTAAAAAACTGATCTCAAACAAACACAATCAGAACATTTCTCCCATAAAGGGCTTATTAAAACCAGCGGACAGTGCACTCCATAGCACATCTTTTCCTTATTGAGAGAGTAGGAAAACTGAGAGGAACACAGAGAAGGAGAGACACTGGAGAGAAGGTTCTAGCAAGATTCGATCTTAGTGCAGCGGGCATAGATGAGGTTCCAAAGGCAGGCATCTTAACTAGGGTTAGACCAATATATATATCGGTCTGCCAATATTGGCCTTTTATTAAATATCGGCCAGTCAGTGTCGTCCACTGCCGATATGATGGAGGTTCCTCCCTGACCACAGCTGCATAAAAACAGTTTTATTTTCTTTGCACATTTTATTTATTCATTTAACTGTTTGATAATGTTTTACAGTATGTGAATTAGTTCTTCATTAAAAGGCAGTAATGTATCCCAGAGTTTCCACTACCACTGAATCGGTGCCTTAAAGAGCTGCTAACAAACCTCCAAGATTTTCTTTAGTCTGGGTTTCAATGGAGAGTTTTAGTGTCTCATGCTCTAAATGCTGTTTCAGAGGCTTTTCCATCCCGGCAAGAATACATTTCTAGGGAGAAACACTGAATACTTGTAATTTTTTTGCATGAATATGGTCAAATTGAAAGATATTGAATATCAGCACAAAATATCGTCTAACGGCACCTTTAATTCAAAACCCCATACCTGTTGAACCCTAGTCTTAACCACAACTACACCATCTCTGAGAACAGCTGCCAGTATTGTATGTGAATGACCAATTGTGTGTAATGCGAGACAGATGTCCAGGTTAACATTGTGCACATATTCTGTGTTTGTAGGCACCTTCAGGATGGATCTGTGGAAGAAGAGGGCCAGTAACTGGACCAGGTCATAGTGGACATAACCATCCTTCTTCTCCACACCAATGATGTTGGGAGGGTGATACGGTTTATTCTTATCTATCATGTTCTGGTTGAAGGGAAAGAAGCCAAACTGGAAGAAGTACTTGATGACGATGGTGACCTGGAGGGAAAGAAAATGAACGTCATACAGGAACAGTCTGGATTACAGATTACTGAAAGATCAAGCTTTGCAGTTTGACCTAACAAGGCTGTTGTATAGATATTATTCAGTTATTATCTTACTATTACAATAAAAAGTACAATGTAATTATGTACTGTATTATCTTACCCTTTAGATTAATGCATATTATTCATCTTTGACTATGTCATATACCAAACCTGTGTCAAATACTAGCCGCAAATCATTCTAAGCGTTTGTTTTAACCTGCAGGGAGCAGCTGATGGGTGGGTTTACCACAACAGGACAAGTCAGATAGTGTCAGTTAACAAGAGTATACTCAATTGATGTTCAAATACTTTTCTGTGAGTGTCTTAACTTTCTGGCATTTATTGTATGTGGCAAACCCCACCCACCGAAGTAGGCTAAAATAAATCATAAAAGGTGTTTCCAAATACTATTTGGCCCAGGTCTGTACCATACATGTAGTTATATCCCAAAATGAGATATCATTTGAAAAATGTGTCACCCACACTTAGAAAATTATGAAGAACACAAAATGTACTTTTTAAAGGATAGTAGGCAATTTGATTCCTTGGTTGACAAAATGATACCACTTGCAGACTTGCTCTATTTTACAAACGTAAGGAGATTTGTTATACCTCAGTATAGACGATGGCGGTCATCCAGAAGCGTTTGCTGGGCCGGGGCACAGACAGCATGGCCCAGAGGAAGATGATAATGGGAAGAACCAAGGTGACGCAGGAGGCTGACACCATGTGATTGATGATGATGACCAGGTAGCAAACCATCTCTGAGTGGGCCACCAACATGTTGTACAGGGCATAGCAGAGCTGGAGGATTAGAGGCTGGCCATAGTAGAATTTGTCTGACTTCTCTAGCTCCTCATCGTAAAACATCCTGGGGAGAGGGAAGGAGAGGGATGCTAGTCAATGCCAGTGAATTATTCCCAACTTGCTTCATACAAAATTGATGCGACGGAGTGCATGCGGTCAAAATGATGCAATTGCGGGCAAAATGACTGGGTGCATCAGCCGCATTTGTGAGTTGCACACAAGATCACGCACCACCTGACATTTGAAACAACGAATGCGGCACCGCAGTTAGACGGCGCACCTCCATTGAGGATTGGCTGAATGAAGAGGAACTGGAACCACTGAATTTTCCTATAGCGCCACTAAAGTAGTGAAGTTTTCAGGCTGCGGTCATCATGAGAACCGCGAAAAGCATGAATGACAAGGTATGCGGACCGGCACACCTGCATTCATAGCAAGCTTTGTGTGTGTCTAGCTACACAAAGCATGAACCAGGCATTACTTTGTGAATTATCAATCAATCAATTATCAATCATCAATATGACTCTGCACCAGTGCCACTGAGACAAGTTCCTGTACACTAATTGTACAATTATTGTACAAAACAAATTCTTATTCTGTTGGTTCTGATTCCTGTGAAGCTTCATGCTGAACAGACTGCTGTTGTTTTTGGACTTACTTGTTGAGCAGCAGTTCGCTGGCGGTCAGCTCGGTGGTCATGGAGGGCAGCAGGAGGTCTGACCTGCTGTCTGAGCGGCTGTCTGGGGTCATAACCATCTGCCTCTTTCTATCCAGGTCACTCTCGTCATCGGTAACTTCCAGACGGTCAAAGCTGACCGCCTTGCTGTAGCTAGGAGGCACATCAGCGTCAGACGTTTTGGAAGCGTCCGTATCAGGGGTGTAGAGCAGCCCTGCCCGCCCCTCTGTCTGCATGTAGTCCTGCCGTCCTCCCCCGTCTTCACTCTCAGTGGTGAAGTCCTTCTCCTGGGCAGAGCGGGCGGACTCTGCCTCCTCCACCCTGAGGGAGGGGCCCTCATCTGGGCCAAAGGACTCCCAGGGACCCCCCTGTCCATCCTGGTCCTTCGGTCCCTCCTGCCCATCTTGCCCCTCCTCCTCCTCCTCCTCCCTGGGTTCTCCATCCCCCCAGGAGCCGCCCTCAGCCCCCTGACTCTCCTCCGGCTGTTGGGGCTCCCCGGGCCCCTGCAGCTTGTCCTCCCCTTGATCCTGCTCGTCCTCCACTTCCTCTATGGTGTCTGTGGTTCCCTGTCTGGAGAACAGCGTGATGCACTGGGTGGCTTCACTGCAGGGGAAAGCAACAACAGGGTTTGGGTCAATTAATGTTCAGTTCAGTCAATTCAAATTCAATTCAAAATTTAAAAACTGGAAATCGTTTGGCATAAAAAGATTTGTATATCCAATCTATACAGTATTATGTGAATCGCCGTTTCTGTGAACATGAAGCGAGTGAATTCAAAGTGAATTGACCCCAACCATGAATAACAGAGAGGACAGTGAAAGGTCATTGCTCAGCACTAACAGACTATACAGTATGAAACTGCTTGTTTAGTTATGAGGCACAAACATAACAATCAGAAGTCCACAGATGCAATGACATTGTGCATATCAATGTCACTGCTAGGTGATATGGGAGCGTATGGGGGGTTGATGCAGAGGCCAGGCACCTGGAGACGAGGCTGCTCCCGCTGTCTGCTGAGGAATTGGACACGTCCAGGCCGTACATCTTGCGCAGTTTGGGCCGGGCGCGCTCGCTGGTTTTGGGAATGCACTCTGGCATTCCATCAAGGTCATCCAGGGTGGATTGGCGAGAAAACAGCATGGTAGCCTCAGTAAAGGCACTGAGAGGTGAAGAGATTGACAGATGGAATGATCAGTGATGAGAGGATGGGAGCCATGTTAGGTAACATGGCATGGGGATTCCCCATATACCGTATGATGAAAACATTTACCCTATAATGTCTAGGTCAATTCATAACATGAAAATTGACCAGGAAAATGGCCATCCATCTTGTAACCTCATGACCATAAAAAACATAAGATGCAGCAAAAATGAAGATGAAATGGCTCCTCGTTATGATGACCACAGGATACTAATGAATAGCCTCACTACTATCCATAGTAGTCCTGTATAGCTCAATGTGTACAGCATGGCACAAACACTACCATAATGGGGGTTTGATTACCACTGGTACCGCCTATGACAAAAATGTATGCACTTGTCTGCACTTGTGTCCACCAAATGGCATGTATTTGTAATACCATGGATACTAAAGATTAGAGACAGTTGTTATGAGGTACATGCCACCATGTTGGGAAGAGTGACACCAAAAGGACATATTGTAATGTTTTCACCTTTTCCTCCCTGACAAAACAACAAAAACGGCTCATTTCTGTGCGGCGGAAGGGTGTTTAAATTTTACTACCTAAGGGGGAAAAAGATCAGGGAGGAAGAGGCGATAAAGTTGCAAACTCTCCTTTTGTTGTCACTCCTCCAACATGACAGCGTGTCCCTCCCAGCCACTGGTAAATACTCTCCAAAACATGACCGTCATCCGACGCTGTGTACCTGGATAAGCTGTCTCTGGAGGCCATGGAGTCCTGGCTCTCCATGCGGTAGCCTCCTCGCCTCCTGCGGACCCTCTGGGAGCCGGAGACCGACTCGTCCTCGCTGAGCTGATCCAGACTGGACTGCCTGGACATGTTGAGCCTCATGGCCTTCTGGTAGTAGACATGGATGCTCTCTCTGGACGGGACGTTACCCTGGAAGAAGAAGAAGAGGAAGAAGAAGAAGTCTAGTTAGCTTTGTTTTTGTTTAAATTATTGGCTTGAACATATAAATGATAAAACACAGCAAGATGAGAGAATAAATTACAGGTGCAGATTTACACAAATACACAATTCACTTTCATTTTATGCAATTCAAAATATATATGTAAGCTGCAGTTCACATAAGATTAAACTTTAATGATCCCTGAGGGGAAATTCGGTTGTTGGAGCAGCAAAACTAAAAGGGTCTAGCAGAGAAAAAAGACAAATAGAATATAAGCACAAATAAAATAAGCACTAAAACATTAGAAATAATATAAACAATCAAAGAATAAATCTATAAAACAGAATATTAACAATTGTGGGGTTATATAAACATGCTGCTGACTGTTTCAAAACATGTTAAGTAAAGTGTATGGGTGGGAAGTATGGGAATGAGTATGATAATTTTGCTTATTAAATATAGATTTCAAATTTTTTAATCTAAAAATAAATATGTATAAACATATATATAAATATTAGTATGTAGAAAGGTAATGTAATACAATATAAAAACAGTATGTATATAAATTAGTAAGAAATAGTGGGACCATTATGAAAATATAAATATATGCAGAATATAAAAATTTGATATGTGAAAACTGAAGAAGCAGGTAACAACGATAGAGGCTTCATCCTTGATCATTTCTAGATATGGAAAACGTTTTATGGCAAAGGATTTCCTGTGTTCAAATCCTGAAGAATATCCCCTTCCTAAATTGACTGAATTGAATGTGAACTGACCTCAACCCTGCTTTTCAAATGAGGTTACAGCTTTTTCAACTCCTGTCAAAGGTCAGTGGAGAGGTTCACGGTACCTTTTTGACCTCTCGGGTCAGCATGCAGCGCTCTATGCGCAGAACAGTGGAGATGTCGATGTGCTCTCTGCACATCTCATTCATCCACTTGGTGAAGCTGTCCACCGTGGTCTGGAACAGCACCCAGGTAAACTTGATGATGTTGAACACTCGCTTGATGATGTTGTCTGTTGGAGGGCAGGTAAAATTTAAGTGTATGGACTCTTTGTTTTTTGTGTTGTTTTTATTATGCTCCAAATTCAAAACACAATCACATATGAATGAAGCTACACTAGACAACTTTGCACGTTTGCTACTCCATATGGCAGCATGACGTCAGTAAACGTCAGTAAAACCCCTCACCCACCCTCCACCCAACCCAACTTTAGACAACCCTGTCGTCCAGAGCCATAGAAAGAAAAAGTAAAGAATTACGTACAATTGTGATCTATATGGTATGTAATTCCTTCATCCTCACATTGTTCCTGATTCAATGTTCCTAGTCCAGTGTCTAGAACATGTTTAGGTTAATTGCAAATGACCTTACAGCACAGGATCAAGTTTTTTGTGTCTTTCAAGTTCTCTTGAAGTGAAACCAACCTGGACCTTCAGACTTCTTCTTCTCCTCTCCTCCATCTTGGCCATCTGACAGCTCCCCAACCTCTATGGCCACATGACCTATAGACATACAATAAAAAAACATCTGTGCTTGAAAGAATGTGAAATTCACCCTGACTCCTAACTACTGGCACAGTATGTTTGATGTGTGGTTTTGTCTCTAGAATTTTCTTACTATCTTTCTTGCTTTTCCTGTGTTTAACTCCCTTGGTGTACTTCTTCCAAAATTTGCGTTTCTCTTTGCCTCGTTCCTTCAGGGCGGTTTTGGGGTCTGTGATCCAGGCACGGTAAAGGAACTGGAGAACAGAGGGTAGCAGTTCACCACTTTTATCATTCAAAGGACGTAAAGCAGAGGAGTCAATGAGGCAAATTATGCAAGAGCAACAGCAAGCGAACAGATCAATTACACACCCTTGAAAACACATTAAAAAATCTTTCAGCAGAGACAAGGCCCAAAGAACAAATGCTAATTCTGTTTTTGCTTCATTGAACATTATAATTGACAGTTCCTCTGCTTAAGTTGCTTTTCATTCCTTCCTAGAACAATGGAGCGGCAGGCCACACGAAACGGTCAAAACAGACAGAAAACATTTACACATTTCAATGCAATTTTAGAATAAGGCTCCAGTTCATACAAACCACGTGAAGCTAATCAGTCGGACATCAACATGCAAAAAGAGCCAAGGTCACCACATTTCCATTCCATGTCAAATTTGATGATTTACGTCAAATCGGTGTTCCCTGGGTAGATCATGGCACAGACACTGCCAGGGTTAGGGGTTTTATCCCACTAGGCGCCACCCCATTGTAACAATGTTCACAGTCATAGTACTGTAAGGTGCTTTGGATCAACACATCTACCAAATGATCCCTGTGTGCCTCTGTTTAATATTTGGTTATATGTGCCAAAAGAGAACAAAGAACATGATATGGAAAGGTAGTTGGTGTTGCGTTAGTCACTACTGTGCTGGCAAACCTCCATATAGAAGCAAGCTGAATTAGATCTCATTGTTAAATACCTTGCCTGCCTTGACTACATACTGCAGTATAGTTTTAGGCAGTTTAATGATAGACTTGGGCAAAGCCAATATAGCAGAGGCAAACTTTCCAATAGCTCGCTACAGAGAGGGGACAGAGAGGGAGAGGATTAGTAGAAAATCATTTCAGCGTGTTATGACCATAAAAGGTTAATTGTGTTAGAAGACAGTGGACAAGAGTGGATTTCATAGCCCAGGATACAGGTGAATATACATTATGTAATGTCTAAAAGCCATATACTGATCAATACTACCAGAATACTAAAACATGTCATTCTATAATTGAATCATTGTGACAGGGACAGATTTAAAGACTCCTTTCACCAGGGAACTGACAGAAAAGTGAGCCGGTCCTGGATGTCACCTGAAATGCTGACTTCTTTGGTGGCTCCTCCTCTTTTTTCTCCTCCTCCTCCTCTTCTTCCTCACTGTCAGTTTCAAACAAGTAATAATCTCCACTTCTAACCACTGAGGGGCAGAGGGTAAAGTATAGTTATATTCGGTGAAACAGAGGGTAAAGTTAGTCATCGTTTTCACACAATTTAAAATGAGGCTCAAAACAAGGGTCCCTTCCTGTAAGGAAGAGGCAGGGAATGTTTTGAAAATGCAACCACGTATCATTAAACCTTGCTTTTGATTGAGTAGATTGTAAACATTTGATTAAATCTATGACATGAAACATCTGAGGCTTAATAATTCATTCTATAGACACACTTTTAAAAACATCACACCCATGAGAGGATGAAACAGAAAATGTTACAAAAGAAAACACACAACGCATCAAAAAATATTAGTATGACCCTCAATCCTAATTGAGGAGAGATATTTTCAACAGAAAGCACAATGAAGAATGTTTATTAAGACTATGCAAACAGACTCCTATTATAGAAGCACAGTTGCCTTTAAGCTAATTGCCAGAGCAAGTAATTGAAGTCTAGGTCAGTGTTAGGAGAAGCAATGGGATAGACAAGGCTGACTTGTGTCCTTGAACAGAAGAACCACAATGGAGGGGCGAGGGAGGATGCTGGGAAATATGGAGAGGTATCAAATGACAAAGAGTGATAAAATGGAGAAATGATTTGAAAAATGTCATGTCAAGACATGAGTTCAAACCAAACAGGCAACCACAATATCGACTCAGAAGAGATTTTAACGATCACAGGTCCAATCTTTCTCAACTTAGGAAGAATGGTTTACTGTGGTTTTGTTTTCTCCTAGGTGATACCTGTTGGGTGATCATGTCTACAAGCAAAGAATGAATGAACCCTTCACCCTTTATTCCAGTACTGAGAAAAAAGGGGAGGTGACTTCATGTCTTTGCATTAAAATCTTTCACAACAGAGTGATTCTCTACTGTGGGCTCTTCAGGTAAGACCAATAATGGACAGGTTGTGTTTTAAACAATGTCACATACAAACCTCCAGCCATTAGTCATTTTCATTTTATTCACGGCAACATGTCTATTTAAGGTAACCCCGGTCTGCACCAATATTGACACCGTTTTATAGACCTTTTTGAAACTTAAGTGCCTCTCCACACATAAGATACAATCACGTGAGAGCAACAGGTAACGAGGGCCCTTAAATAGAGACAGAAAAGGACTAAGGTCTGGATGGAGCAGGGACATGTTGGTTCCTTCAGAGCCCAGGGGCAGTATGGGAATCCTCAGCGTTCTGGTCAAGGACACAAGGGCCAATCAGAGTGGAGGAAGGAGAAGAGAGGGGGGTCAACCTACTGGAAGCATGGTCAACCCACGGCCTCCACCACTGCTTTTTTTTGGCCTTGGCTTTGGTGCGCTCTGCTCCTAAAATTTCACAAATAGATCAATGCAACATTTCATAAACAAATAAATTCTTCCGTGTACTTCAAGGCAAAATATTTCCTTTTGAAGAAGCTGCTCTTTCAGATCAAACGTTCCAAAATAATGAAAAGACCTGGCATCATTACACAACATTGCTGTAATATTAGGTTATGTAATTAGGTTTATTTCCTACGACGAAATACACTCACCCACTTCCATGAGGCCTACTAACAACCATATTGACTCTACAGCTACTTTTTAACATCAACTGCACAGAGAGAGGCACTGGCAGCCTTCGTCATACCATCATCGTCCTCCTCGGGCTGGATGTGGGTCTGTCCATCTACAGACTCCTGGGCCATGCTCAACATCTTCTCCTTGCCCCTCTTAAACTTCTGCTGCCTCATCTTAATGCGCTCCATCCTGATTAGATCAGAGAGATGGTGGAGAGAAACGACGTATCGACACAGGAGAAAATCACCGACGGCCTAACAGACTGGCCATAAACATCTCAAGGCTATATATGGAAATTAGTGTTCGTTATGTAACAGTGGAGTGCTCATTAGAGTGGGCAAGTGGATATTATCAGAACTTATGACTAACTCCTGAGGTAACTGTAAGTGGTGGAAGTACTTTAACATTATGTAGTACCATATACTCTGAGCTGGCTTCCTGGAAAGGGTATAGATTATAGATATAGAGGCGGCAGTGGCTCAGGAGGTAGAGTCCTCGCCCAGCAACCGAAAGGTTGGTGGTTCGAGTCCAGCGCCTCCTGGGGAAAAAAATCTGTCGTAGTGTCCTTGAGCAAGACACCTAACTCTAATTGCTCCCATTGAGCAGGTAGGCGCCCTGCGTGGTTGCCTCCGCCAACAGTGTGTGACTGGGTGAATGTGAGGCAAAAACTGTAAAGCGCTTTGGATAAAAGCGCTATATAAATGCAGTCCATTTACCATTTAAGTCAGGAGTTGGTTTTAACCTAGAATAGGTTTCGAATGGCTCTCTGAATCACGTACTTTTTTTGTTCCTTGCTTTATTGACCTATCCCTTGTTTTTGTTTGTTTTTATGTCATTTACATAGTTGGTTTTAGTATAGTTTTTTACTTGCTATGTATTTGTACACTGTTTATTTATACTCATACTATTTAATGTAAAGTGTCTTTGAGTATCCTGAAAAGCGCTATACAAATACAATTATTATTTATTTATTTATTTTAAGTTTTGTCCACAAATTAGGCGTAATCAGACTCAGGTTTCATCAAAGTTACTCAAAATCCTGACATGGACTTATATTATGTTGTTTCAGTGGAACCTGAATAAAACAACAGCAACTAATTACAGACAATATTGGGCAGGATATAAAAGTCACAAAATAAAAAATTGAAACAAATCAAACGATTCCAAAAC
>OMLI01036202.1:0-11144 GCA_900302605.1 Rondeletia loricata
CCATTCTTTCATCTAGAAACATGTAAAATTGGGGGGTAAATGGAAATACTGAGTACTTGTACATTTGTATAGAATTACTGATGAAGTTATTACAGTCACAACAGTAGTCACCTGGAGCTGGAAAAGCAGATATGGAAGGGTGGCAGATTGGAGGTTGAGGACTGTGGTGTATTGTTTTGTGGACCTTATGGCGCCATCCGTACACTGCCATAGCTCGTTGCTAGTAGGGAAAAGTAGCTTTGGTGTCTTTGTCGTTATTCACGTCTTGCTCGTTGCTTGAAGAAACACATTCTAATGCTTCCGCCGACCGGACGTGAAATGGCCAAGCTGTGGCTGGAGATGATGTCACGATGTGATGATGTCATGATGTGATGATGTCACGATGTGATGATGTCACAATGTGATGATGTCACGATGTGATGACGTCACTATGCCCAAATAAGGTAATAGCATCAGTCACTCAGTCACGGACATTTGGGGTTCTAGGGCTAGACTCATCGTCCAGCCAAAAATTTCTATTATGCTTGGGCAAATGAAACCCCAATTAACAACACCGCCTGATGAGACTATGAGCGTCTGAGGTGAGAGAGGGAGAAAGATAAAGAGAGATTTCTACATTTAAACTTTCGACTTTAAAGAGCTTGCCAAGCATTTTAGTAGTGACTAGAATCTGTTTTATTAATGATTCTCCTCCAGTTACCCTACTTGCTCTGATGGATTATCACAGCTTCATTAACAAAGTGACACTTTTACACAGCATTAAGTCTTAAAATGTTGCCTAGACCCAGTTAATAGTCCAAGTTCAGCAAATGGCTGGGCACAGGTTTTTCAAAGATATGATTTTGTCATGCTTGATATTTTGAAGTTTATTGTTTTGCCTCAATGGGGCATATTGCTTCATAACTTGACTGGTTTCTACCTCTGAGTTTGGGTCGAAGTCTAAATATGGCCAAAATACAATATGTGACATTGAACAAGCTTTGATGGCCACCGTCCATCGATACAGATTTTCTGTAATTGAGCACAGTCAAACTATCTATTAGAGCAGTCAGTTGGCTGCTCTAGTCCAAAAAACAACACAAGTACTGTAAGTTGCTGCAAGGAGCCTGAGCAGTGTGGCTGATGGAAGGAACCAACCAAGGATTGATTATTTCAAATTACATGATCGCATTCAGCTTTTAGCTATGTTTACCCTTAAAGAGAGGAAAACAAACTATCTTTACAGTGGTAATGGTGGTAGCATCCCCAGCCTTGTGGTTAAGCCTCCAAATACTGTGATGTGGCAGTATTGCAGTTGTTACAACATGTATGTATCTGTTCCATATTCTTCAGTGTTTAAGTTTCAGGTCATTTCTGTCTTAACAGGGTGAAATAGAAGGACTCCACAGAGAAAATGAGGAACTGAAAACAAAAAACCAAAGTCTGGAGTCACAACTGAAGACTGCCCTGGATCCCTGCAGCATTAATGCAGTGCAAACAGAGGACAAAAGAATTGACCCCAATGTCCTGGAAGAATGGACGAACAAGTTGCGAGTTGCCACAGATGTCTGCAATAACATAAAGCAGGACATGGATAAGCTTAAGGAGGTATGCAACCTATAATACGCCACAAATTGCATATTTGTTGATTCTCTATTGATCCTTGAAGGAGAAATTTGCCTTTTCGTTTGCACCCCTCCACAGGGAGGTCAGAGCACAGGGTCAGCTACAGAGCACTTCCGCTAGAGCTGGTAAGGGATTAGTGTCTTGCTCAAGGACACTTAAGCAGGGCAGATGCTTGCCATCAGGGGGGATTGAACCCAGGCCTTCCAGTTTAAGTGCAGTCTCCCTAATCACTACATTTAGGCCCTAAACCTCAATGCATTGCTGTATAAAAAGCCAATTCCCAGACACTGAATAAATTGCAATGATAGTTATTTTGTACAAACTAATGGCATAGCCTGCTTTTAATGTCCATCAGTGCACTGCACACACAGGTGTTATTTCAAATACCTTTATAATTGTAGTCTTTCTAGAACGGGTTAAGGCAGGGTATATGAAATTAATATATAAACATTCTGCATAACCTTTTTAAAAGCTTACCACAATATTCCTCTGCCTAACCGACAATTAACACACTATAACATACTAAAAGCTCATCAGAGTAGAAATGTGATTGGCAAGAGGTGTTCATCCAGGTTCCTCATTTCATATTAAGGAAATGGGTAAACACAATGATTACAGTGTTCTTTTTTGTTTACTCAATTAACATTGAGAAGAGGATGGAGTTGATTTATTACACAAGGACTATAGGTTTGGTGAAAACACTTATCACAGTCACTTTTATGGATAGTAATACTAAGGTAAAGAAAAGCTTACTTCATATGAAAATGATAACCCAACTGTATATTTATATACATACATTGCATAAATATTAGGCTTGATTGATTTGGTTGAAAGATAAGTTGATATCTTTGAGGAATGATTTGTAATGTGCTGAAACTGTGTTACTTTCCCATCCTTAGGCAAACAAGACACTGCGTTCTCAAAATGTCGACCTTGTACAAGAGAATATGCGATTGAAAGCAGAGGTGTCAAGCAGATCTCCTCAGAAGTATGTATCCTTATTGTTCTGTCTCTGTGAAAATGACTTACAGCCAACTTGAGCAGAATGCTATTGACACTGCAAACTTTTGTTAAAGCAGCATACTGGCATTATATAGATGATTTATCTTAATGTAGTCTGTTTGCTTACATGAGTCATAATGTTTATTGTTTAATCTAATCTTTGTCTGCATTTTGCCTAGTCGCTCCCAATGACTCAAGTACCATTTAAAAATGCATCTCAAACAGGGATTGGCAGCTTTGCGTGCTTGAGCGCTGTGCTTAAGCTACTGGCATATGAAACTTGCATATCATCATGTAACTGAATAATAACTGTAGAATTCCAAAATAACAAAGATGTTCATGTTTGAGGTTCATCAGTGTCCCGCAGTCTGGTGCCTGTAGGGAAAGATCATGGTAGAGGGGTTGAAAGCAGTCTGCAGGCTGCCAGTTGCCCATCTGATCTGTTGATGGTTTAAATTGGAGTGGGGTTACCAACAGTTAAGGCCGTCATGGGATTGGCTTTTAATCACTCGCATCGCATAGAAAGAAATGGCAAAACTGACCCCATGTCAGCATTTCAGGGGCATTATTACGCATGTCCTATCATATTTTCCAAAAGGATTTCCGTGACAGTATTTGGCACATGCCTCAAGATCATTGTCAGATAGCTTGTACGGACAAAATTAAGTCTAGGGAGAGCGTTTTAGATGCACTTTGGAGGCAATGGGAGCTATGAGGTAATTCATTTTCAATTCAATGATTCTGTCAATGGAAATGGATGCAACTAAAGATGTCTGGTGTAGTTGTATGTCATCACTTACCGCTGAAGTTAATAACGCCTGGTTGATTCTATAGTCCTACCTCCCTCAGTTATTGCAGGTTGGCTTCTAAATGTTTTATCCAATTAAACATTTAGAGATCACTTTCTAAATTTTAACTCCAAATGATGAAGTTAAAAACAAATGTAATCTTTCAACCTTCATCTATGACACTATAAATAACGCTAGTGGTCATCAGGTCTGTATAGGAAGTTGGTAAAATATTTTAAACCAAAGGATAAAGAACTAATCAGTATGGCCATCTAGTAGGCCAGTAATGGCAGCAAAACTGTTTCAACACACAAAAAATTATATGCAGCCTACTCCTGTTTTGCTCAGTTCTTCATCCAAACAATCTGTGAATAAATGCACATCATCTATAGAATTTTTTTTATATTGCTTGTTTTTCTTTATAGACATAGAAGTTTATAGAAGTTGTAGTATGTTGGGGTGGCCAATGATGGATGCATTGGAAATGGAGGAGTCTTATTGGTTATTGAGCCTAGTAATATTTTTTCAAAAGGCATATATACTTAACATATCATGTTAACAATCTTTTTTTATTTCTCATGGTTTCATTTTCTTGTCCATTCAAATGAACTATCTTCCACTAGGGAAATTTGCTTGGTCAAGGGCATGTTGTATTTTTATGTATTTTGTTGTATTTTTATGATCTGTTTTCTCTCACACCCTTGACCAAGCAAACGCTATAGCCCTGCCAGGATAATTATTTTTGTTCTGGCCTTGATGATCCTTGAACTTTTTCAAGGATCAGTCGCATTGTATTTTCTCAATCACATTATATTTTCTCCATGAAACAGCCTTTGAATTTAAAGACGCTAAACTAAATGATCTGTCCTCAGGTTTGGTCGTTGTACAGTGGCAGCACTGGAGGCAAAAATCCAGCAATATGAGCGTGATATGGACCACCTGAAGAGGGCTCTGGAACGCAGTGACCAGTACATTGAAGACCTGGAGTCTCAGGTCAGCGAGTGTGAGAGGAGACCTCCGGAAATGCAGGACGCATGTGGAGATAGCAAGGCTGGGTCTGAAACTGTCATGGAGCAACAGAGCATCGACATGATGAGGAGAAGCTTGAGCGACGCAGAGAGGCAGTCTATCTGCAGCAATCCAGAAGCAGAATGTCAAACGCTTTCTGACAATCACAGTTTGATCTTCACAGCCTCTGCAGGACTTCCTGATCACAGAGAGTTTGATGAGAAACTGACTGGACACCAGAAAGACAAGGACTTGGAAAGCAGCTCCTCGCACTTTTTGCCCTCCACTCCGTCCTCTGCCTTCCGTTCCCTGACTTTGAAAAGCCCTGGCATCCGTGAGAAGAAAGTTGCTTTTAAGCCTATGTCGTATCTGAGGAGGCTCAATTTTGAAGAAAGTCCTAGTCTTGGGAACAGTGGCAATACTCCCTCCACCACAGAGAACCAATTCTCCAGCGTCTCTAAATTCCCCAATGGCTTGCCCCCCAGTACTGAGGTGGAGCCCTCAAAGTCTGACTTCTGGAGTGCTTGGCAGAGGTCCAACTCTAATGACCCGTCCTGTCCAGGTCCAAGTACAGAAACGTCACCAATGGTTAAAGAAGCCGCATCCAATAATCTCCTAGGTAATGAGCCTGATGGTTTCCAGATGTCCAGTGAGGATTCCATGGAGGCAGCTTACCATGACAAAATCTCTGAGTTGGACTCCATGATGCTAGATGGAGAGAGTTCCAGTAGCCGGGGCTCACTACTCTCCCTTGCTTCCCCGCCTCCCACAGACTTGGACATCACACTCATCCCAGAACCAAAAACCTTCTCTGCTATCTCGACAGGCTGTGGTGGCGAAGGTGGTGCTGTGATGGAAGGTCATTTGACTTTGTCAAGTGACCAGCAAAACCACCCTGCATGTGACATCATGGATGGCACCTTGAAAGACACGGGGGCTCCAGCAGGCTCTGCAGAGGAAAGAGCTGCTAGACTGGTCCCCGGTAGGGAGGGTGGTGCCCATGGGAGTGAAGGGCCCTCTCAAACTGATGAACTGTCTTTTGACTTGCTGTTTGATCCGTTGGAGGACAATGAGGCTGGTCCCTCTGGCTGTCTCAGTCCAGCAAGCCAACACCATGATCACCATGTAAACCCCTCCTCCAGCTGTGCTAGTAAACCTGTGAACACAACAAGAGACAGACAAACATTGAATATCAGTCAGCCAACAAAGCGAAAGTCTCACAGTCCCTTTAACGCAAGCAGTCCCACAAAACTTTCAAAGCTCATGTGAAGGTTTTAAAAGCTTTCCCGGTGTGTTATTCTTACTGTGCCGTGCACTATAATGTATTTAGGTCAGCCTTCTCAATCACACATCTTTGGGAACATTAACTCCATATATTGTTGCAGAATTAACATAATTCATTAATGTGATGCTAGGGGATTGAACTTAACCTTTTGCAGTGACAGTTTTGTCAGACAGTTTTTGTCTACCTGTAGATCTCAGTGGCAGTTAAATAGATTTTTAGGCCAGTCTTTGCATAAATCCAAGCATTACACTCTGAAAATGATTCTGTGCAAATCTTTTGCTGTAATCCTAGGAGAAAGATTTCTAAGTTGTTTTAGTCATACCATAATGCATAACCTTTTTGTATTGAGACATTTTTATCAAACATTCTGTAATCTCAACGTATTCACATTTGTCATCTCAAGCTATACAGTATAGACATGGTCCTATTATTATTATTATTATTACGTTTCGTGATGACATGCTCTATTGAACATGAACATGTATATCATGAAAACCATAAGGATATCATTTTTAATAGAAAATTACAATGTTGTTAGATGTATTTGGAAATAAAATGACAATACTCTGAGTAACAATGTTTGAAACTGTTTTTATTTCGTATTTACCATTTTGTGTTTTTATCCAAAACACTTTACAGTGCCATGAGTGCATCTTTTAATATGGGACACCCCAATGACAATCAAAGTCTTGACCCTGTCAGTCTTAAAGCCATGCATTGAGCTGCCATAGAACATAGAGGTCTGTATTTTGTGGTGACATTTTTGATTTAAGGATATTTTGTATTTTCTGTGAGGTTGGGATTTATCCTATTTCTGTTTAGGGGAAGCCTAAAACGTCCAAGATATACAATTCCTCAGCTATTAGTTGTTAACATCCTCTCCTTTTATGCCACTGTCTCCTGATGCGTTTCATTCCTATAAACGATAACAATTATTAATTCGCCACCATTATTAAAGAGGGGAAAGCATCGCCTATTCATGCCGATAAAAGCATGTTGTAACACATTACAGAGAGACCGCACACGCACAGTAATTCCAATGTAGCGGAGAGCGCCTTATTTATTATGCAAATTTAACGATATCATGTATATTTCACATACCTCTAATCGCTGCATGAAATTTTAATTGGATAACCGTTGTGGTTTGAATAAATGAAGTGTTAATTCATTGGGATTAATTAATTTAGGTAAAGACTGTGTACAAGGTTACGCTGGTGTATTAAATCAATTTGTTTAGTGCTCATCTGGGCGATGATGGGCTTTAATGATAAGGCGGGGGTCTCATTACCTCCAAGGGTTAGGATGAGAAACGGGACGAATAAATAAAGGAGTGGGCCAAGATGATAGACTATTGGCAAAGGGTGAATACATAGTCAAAGTGCTAATGTTGACCAGTGATGAAGTCAATAACATGTTTTCCATACATAGAAAGTAAGATTTTCATCATGCATTTTTCTCCCCAAACTCCCCAAAATCTGATGGACAACGACCCGTCCAAAATAGATGGCTACTGAAAAGAAAAGTAAAGCCGCTTTAAACTGCTTTAAGTGAATGACTGAAGGCCTCCAAAATACAGGATGAGGCCTAAAGGCACTGGGACCCGCGCGGTTTCGTGTCGGGGTGGAGTGAGCCCTTAAAACGCAGGCGTCTAGTCTCCAGTCGTAACAGCCTGCCCTATGAACAGTTTTTTTATCTGACAGCCTGTTCACTGTTCTGCTAGTTTATGTCTCGCGAGAGCTGCCGAGCACGGGCTTGACGAGATCTGAGGCGCTCAGGTGTAAGAGCCTCTCATCCCCAGCACAGCAGTGGGAAACAGTAGACAGATAAGTGCGTCTGAGAGACTGCAGGCATCTCTGTGATCTCCGGGCTCAAGGCTGCACTCGGCACAGCGCACCAGCGAACTACGCTGCATCATTACTGGACAGGCGAAGGATCACTGTGTATCTATGACTATTTTTCCAGCTCTTGCAGCCGTTTCCCCCCCTTATTCCCGTGCACTTTAATTGGAGAAGCTCGCCAAGATGATGTCCATGAACAGCAAACAGCCGCACTTCGCCATGCATCCCTCCTTACCCGAGCACAAGTACACCACCCTGCATTCCAGCTCGGAAGCCATAAGGAGAGCCTGTCTACAAACTCCACAGGTAAATTATCCCCGAAAACTTCCGTCTTTGTCCCTTGTATTTGTACCCAGGCTGAATGTATAGCGCTGAATGCGGCATGCGTGTAATAACAAGGGGCGCTCCAAGGCGCATCCAGCCAAGACGCACGCTTAATGTTTATTTCATGTATTCCACGGCAATCACTCGAATCGTCTGTGATCTTTTTTGAAAGCATGCAAAGCCCGGCTTTACTATTTTTGTATTAATTTTTAGACTTGAGGCTTCTAAAGGAATACTCCGGCTGTGTTATGTGTTGCCAAAAGTCCCGGCTGACATACATTTATTCATGTTTATCTTTTTCCCCCCCTGTCATCTTTCATTCTTCTCCTTGCCTGCTCCTTTATCTTATTCATTTTCCACTCCTTCATTCTCCCCTCACCTCCCTTTGATTTTCGCCCTTGCAGCTGCAGAGTAACATATTTGCGAGCCTGGATGAGACCCTGCTGGCCCGGGCTGAGGCTTTGGCGGCCGTGGACATCGCCGTGTCCCAGGGCAAGACGCACCCGTTCAAGCCCGACGCCACCTACCACACGATGAACACGGTGCCACCATGCTCGTCGACCTCCACCGTGCCACTGGCCCACCATCACCACCACCACCACCACCACCACCACCACCAGAACCTGGAGACCCCGGACATCATGGACCACATCAGCTCGCCGCCTTTGTCCCTGATGGCCAGTGCGCACGACGGGTCCGGCGGAGGAGGTGGCGGAGGTGGTGGAGGTGGCGGCGGAGGGCTCATCTCCACCTCCTCTGCCCACCCGCACTCTCACATGCACGGCTTGGGCCACCTCTCCCACCAGGCTATGGGCATGAACTCGCCTCTCACCCACCACGGGCTTTTACCTGGCCACCACGGAGGGGGTCAAGGCGGCCCAGGGCTCACTAACGCCGGACTCCCCTCCATCAATGACTCGGACACAGACCCAAGGGAGCTGGAGGCGTTCGCGGAGCGCTTCAAGCAGCGGAGGATCAAGCTGGGGGTGACCCAGGCGGACGTGGGCAGTGCTCTGGCTAATCTCAAAATCCCCGGCGTGGGATCACTGAGCCAAAGTACAATTTGTCGATTCGAGTCGTTAACGCTCTCCCACAACAACATGATTGCGCTCAAACCCATCCTGCAGGCCTGGCTGGAGGAGGCCGAGGGGGCGCAGAGGGAGAAACTGAGCAAACCTGACATTTTCAACGGAGGGGAAAAGAAACGCAAGAGGACCTCGATAGCGGCCCCAGAAAAGAGGTCTTTGGAGGCGTACTTCGCCGTCCAGCCTCGACCGTCGTCCGAGAAAATAGCAGCGATAGCTGAAAAGTTGGACCTGAAAAAAAACGTGGTGCGCGTGTGGTTTTGTAACCAAAGACAGAAGCAGAAGAGGTTGAAATTTTCCGCTGCTCACTGATGGGCAAAAAAACACAAAACACAAAAACATAAAAGAGTTGTGTGACTGAATCTGGGGACCAAGGGACATTAAGACACCATTCAGTCTTTTGTCTCCAACGATTTTAAACGTTGGTGCACAACGGGCTTTAGATACCCATTTTATGAGGCTTCATATATCTTGTTTATTTTCACGTTATCGGTGAATGTGAAGTATGCAAATGACAGATTACACAAATTTCGCTCAGTTGTTTCGAGGGAAAAGTATACCGACGTCGACATTGCCTTTTAAAACATGTGGAAAGAGGTAATTTGCTTGATTCTAGCGAGTTATTGTCTTCTAATAGGCCTATTATTTGAAGTATAGCCATTTACGAATTACCTCATTGATTGTTGAACTGTGTTTGGTTTGATTCTTTGTCGTTGTTGGTATATAATTATTCATGAATCTGTTCATTTATTCATGTTGTTGTTTTTCTGATTTGGAGGCTGCTGTAAACTCAAATTTAGTTGCAAACTTTATGGCTATAAATCTAAAATGTTTAGGCCTGCATGAAGTCCTAATTCACAGGCAGTAATTTAGCCTCTGGATGTGGTAATATAGGCTGTCACCTCTATAGATATATTTATTTTGAATTTGCACAAAAAGCGGAGACCCTTTTAAGTTTATAGATTGGTTATGTCGAGATGGTTTTGTATGTACAGACATCACTTTATCACTTCTCAGAGGTCATTTCCTGAGTTTTGGAAATAAATGATAGGGCCTATCGACACTATTGGCTTTCACAACGAAAAGTTCCAAGCAGATCTCGAGAGCATGATAAGCCTTCTCGGCTTCATTGAGGAAAAAATGAGAAAAAAAACACAATTTTCTTTCATTTGTTTGTTTGTTTGCAGTGCAAACATTCTATGCATTGGAAAAGATTCACCACATACAGTAGCCCTGTCTACTGATAGACCTTATTTTGTGGATGGTGTAAGTCACTGTTAAATGCCTGTTTTCACGTTAAGATCACCACGTTGTTTGTCGTGTTGTTACGGAAACGTTGTGTAAGTAATATTTTACTTTGTGCACAAGTATGTTTACAAACTGCGGCGACATGTGCATCATGGAAATGTCCCACTGTCTCCTTCCCTCTCTCACCACTCCTCCACTCTCCTCTGTTGTCCTCTTATACTTTCATTGGTATTATTCATCCTGTAAGCCAAATTCAACAGGGAGGTGTGTTCCAGCAATCTTCTAATAAATTAAAGAAAGAAAACAACGCATTCCTGGTGGTGATTGGGCCCACACTGACCACGGTTATTAAGGTTTTCATCTAAATGTTGGTCTAATGTGTTAATGTGAAGTGTTATTACAATCATAAAAATGCGATACAAATGACGACTTGATTAAAATTTTTGTAGTCAATTTTATTGTTATGATTTCAACTTACCTGACCGTTTTAGTAGTATGGAAATAATACTTGCATATCCTCAGAATTAAATGTAAATCATGTTATTTTTTAAGGGCCAAATTAGGCAGCAGTAGCCCTAGATGTAGTTTATCTTATAAACCATATCAAGGTTTAGGATAGGTTAGATTAAACATATGTCACACTGTCATACTGAAATTTATAGCATAACATTTGTGCCTATTATTCTTCTTTCACTCAATAAGATGCTATATAGACCTTTATCCTATTTGTGCCAATTTAATTAAAGATGGTGTAGAAAACACATAATAATAATAATAATAATAATAATAATAATAATAATAATAATGCTAGTAATAATAATAATAATAATAATAATAATAAAAATAAATAAATAATAATTCAGCTGTTATATGCAGGTGTTTGGGACCTCACTCCATCAACTAAAATAATAAAATAAAATAAACAATACAAAAACCTGAGTAATTAGCCTATAGTGTACTG